>NQII01001892.1:109112-165570 GCA_002778355.1 Clitarchus hookeri | reverse complement strand
CACACACACACATGAAACATCAAATTTTTAATACTCACATTTTGGGTTTATAGAATGAAATGTTTTTCGCTTGCATTGCATATTCTTTTGTGTGAAATTGTCAAGATTAAAAACTTTTCTTGTGGAATATCCATTAATAATATATACATGACTTTTATAATGGGTATGTGCATGTACGAACACATGTACACACACACAGTGGAATGTAAACATTGCATGTAAACATTGCCATGTGACTGCCACATGGCAGTCACATGGCAATGTTTGTTTACCTTTGGTGGAAGGATACAAAATGGGCTTGAAAGTAGATTTTTAGCAGGGCTTCAAGAAAGTCTCTTCCAGTTGTGAACCGACTATAGTAATGTGATAATCATCATGTGGTTTCTGTATTTCAGAATGATATGAAAGATTTTTTACATGGTTTGTTTTGAATATACTATTTGCAATAGGATGTCGCAATAATAATTCTGCTGTGTTTCACTGGTTAACTCTGAAAAAGGAACCAGAATGCCGAGCAGTAGAAAAAATGTATATTGTTGTTGTGTATATTATTGTTGATGATTCTGTATTGTTTTATGAAATAGATTACTTGAAAATATATATGCAGATCCAGAGTGCAATGCAACTTTTGTGGGTCATAATGTTGCAGCAAAATGATATAGGTACATGAGCAGTTTTACTCCTGGTGATTGTGTTAAACTGTTAAAGCTTGTACAATACTTCTGTGCAATACCTGCACATAATGCTGCTGTAGAAAGAATATTTTCATTGTTGAATATTCAGTGGGCGGATGAGAGAAATGCGTTTAAGCTTGGCTTCACCAATTATGAAGAAATTATAAATTTTCGTGTCATAATTTCAGTTTCAGAGGTATTATTGGAAATGTTTGATCTTAGAAAATTTACAATATACTAGTTATTTAATATTTTTCATCTAATATGTAAAATAGCGTCCAGTTGTTGACTTGTTAATAGTTAGGTAAAATATGAAAAATGTAACAAGTCCAAAATTTTATGAAAGTACTGTAGGTATGGTCTGTACCATATAAGAGGCCACTTTTTGACAGCTCGGCGAAAGTAGCACCACTGTTTACATCTGACTACGTATCCTTCCGTCATCAACTTATCAGCCACATAACTGGTCCGGCGAGTAAGCGTGTCTAGGAGGTGCTGCCTCATGCAGCAATTGATGAACTGCTAGAGTGTGCGGCAGGCGGCGAAAGAGTTCTCAAAACGAAGTTTGGTGTGCGTTTGTACGGTCGTTCGTAAACGTAATGTAACTGGAAGGGCAGGAATGTGTAGAGGGGAGCAGCGGGAAGACGTGAGTGCAACACACATTACAGTTATGGCGTGCTAGTGCGGCGAGTGTGCGGTGTACTTCTCCGGAAACAATGTGCAAGTTTTCGGAGAACAACATGGCGTATACTTCACAAATGAGCCAATAGGTAGCGCGCACAACAGATTTTTCAACGATAGCGTCTGTGTAAAGTAGACTGTTGTTCTATTACTGCTGGGTACGAAAAGTATTTCAAATATATTTCGTAAAATTATTAGAGAAAATAATTTAACAATATTATGCAATATTTCTGTATGCTTTTGGAATTAATATCAAGCACGTAAGAAAAGCGGGGTTGGAGAGGGCAGTATACGATGTGAATAAGGTTTCGAGATTGGGTTTCATTTCTATACTGGTTGTATTATTATGCATTTCATTTTTACCACCTATACATTACTATTTTATCACAAAGTTTAGTTTCTAAAACTAAAAACTGCTATTTTATGACAACGTAAAATAAAATGTATTAATTAATCTAGGAACTATTTATCACGTATTTTCAGCTTGTCTAATGTGCATCGGCAGTGTACTCAGAATAGCCAACGTAGCATTAACTTTTGTTCATTCGTGCATCAGCTGATACAGAATTTTGTAAATGGCACGTTGTTTGTTTTGAATACATCAATTTGCCACTCACCGACTGTCAGAATGTGGCCTTCTTATATGAAATGAACTATAAGACAGGTTAACTAAATAAAGTTAGAGGCAGTAAAAGTATGTAAAATAGGATCCCACACACTTTTTCAGTTTTAGAATATGGTAACCCTAGTTTAATGTGTGTATTCTATCTAACTTGATGCTATGTACAGATTTGTATTTTATTCTCAAATGTGCATGTATGAATGTAGTTTTCTATGGTACCATTAAGTTAGGGCAAAAACATTAATAGGAAAATTTTTTATCAGATGAGGCAGCAATAAAAATTATTTTTACCAGAAGTTAGAGTGAACAAGAGACAATAACATCCAGTAATTTTGATGAACACACATTAGATAAAATTGTATTCTTTGATAAGCCATCAACATCGACTCATGAAGTTTGGAGAAGGGTGAGAAGGGCAACATGGAGGAGTAAGAGAGAGTAGTGGAGAAGAGGGGCAGGAAGAGGAGAGGGAGTAGAAGGGAAGGAAGAGGAGGGGAGTAGAGGGGAGGTAGAGGAGTGAGGAGGGGGAGTATAGGGGAGGCAGAGAGTATATGGGAGGCAGAGGAGTGTTGAGGGGGAGTAGAGGGGAGGCAGAAAAGTGAGGAGGGGGAGTAGAGGGAAGGCAGAGAAGTGAGGAGGTGGTGTAGAGGGGAGACAGAGGAGTTAGGAGGGGGAGTGGAGGAGTGAGAAGGGGGAGTAGAGGGGAGGCAGGAGTGTGAAGGGGGAGTAGAGGGAAGAAAGAGGAGTGTAGAGGGGGAGTAGAGGGGAGGCAGCGAAGGGATGAGGGGGAGTAGAGGGGAGGCAGCGGAGTGATGAGGGGGAGTAGAGTGAAGGCAGAGGAGTGATGAGGGGAGTAGAGGGGAGGCTGAGGGGAGTAGAGGGGAGCCAGAGGAGTGAGAAGAGGGAGGAGGAAGAGGAGGAGGGCAGTTCCATAGATATGGCATACTGACCTAAAATATCTGTATAGCTACAATTTTGAAAATAAGTGTATGAACCACTAAAAATCATAGGTGAGCTACCATATAACTACTTGTACCAAATTTGATGGGAATTAGTTAAGTAGTTCCTAAGAAATTATGCAAAAACTTAATGTTTTAAGGTGCTACTATCTACCAAAATTATGGACCAATGAGGAAATGGGAATTCCAAATTTAATGCTGATATTATGAACTGTCAAAATACTGAATTTGGTTACAATTGGTTGAATAGTTCATAATAAATGGTATAACATCAGAAATTTAAAAAAAATGCCACTATTTTTAAAATAAACATTTAGCATAAATGAAAACTATAAAAATCATGTTTCATTATAGGCTTTTCACGTGAGCACTTTTGAGACCCTACTTACTTTTTACTATTAGCCATTTTTTATCCTTCAACCACATTTTAAAATAAATATTGCCATGTAGATAATAAACAGAGTATAAATATTTCACCGGACTCAAAAGTTAGCATCTAGGGCTAAAATAAAAATTTTTCATTGACTAATACTCAAAATGAGAGGCCTTCAAAAAGTGCTCACTTTACCGTGAACAGCCTATATTGTACTACAAGTTAATTGAGTTTGTGGAATTCGGCGAATGGGTGCAAAAGTTTTTAGAGGGAAATAACACACACACATACAGGAAGGTTATGTCCTAAGCCTATTCTTCCTTCAGAAAGTAGTTTTAACATATATATATATTTTATAAGTTAGCAAAATAAATATAAAACAGTGCAAGTCACCATGATAAAATCAGTGTAAATTCCATAAATTACGATGAATTGTAATATTAGTGTAATAAACATGCCACAATATAATAATTATCAAAAATTTCTCCAAAAAGAGTGCAACAAGTGGATATACAAATCTTGTCCCCATTTGCTATAGAAGTATTCATAGGGAGTGAACTGGTGCTTTGTAACTGCTACCACTATACAAATAACACCATTATTAGAATGTGGCAGCGAAAGTGTTAAATAGAACCTCAAAGTACAGTATTTACCACACATATGTTTGACACTCACGTTGAGTTAGGATTGGAGAGGAAATATTTTAAATGATAAGTTTGCCGAAAAGCAGTCTGCAGCAATAAATGCGCAGTCCACTATGTTTATTTAACCGAGAGTTAGTGGAATTGTGATGAAGAGTGTTGGTCCATACATGGCAGCGGCCAGTGGCAGGCATATTGTAGCGAAGCTAGTGTTCTGAGGACAAACACATCACGGAATGAGAAAGTAAGTAACCACTTTTGGTTTTGTCTTTGTTAGTAGCTTGTAGTATCCATGTTATAAAAATCAATTTTATAAAACTGCTTGCAGAAATAATCGGGGCGAGATGTCGCCGACAACATTAATCGGGAAAGCTTCCACAAGTTGAAGGTGAGGCCGGAAACACTTATTAGTCATATTTTTGTAGAANAAAACTGCTTGCAGAAATAATCGGGGCGAGATGTCGCCGACAACATTAATCGGGAAAGCTTCCACAAGTTGAAGGTGAGGCCGGAAACACTTATTAGTCATATTTTTGTAGAATTAAAAACAATTTTTACAAAATAAGAAGCCTCTATTTTACAGTTTGGTGGCAGGACGATTTATTTTAAATCATTTGTTTGTGACACCAAACCTCTAAAGTTCGGAACATTCTGCTTTGATTATTCTCGTTTTTGTTCTGAAAATGTTGCGTCCTCCATTGATTTGGTCTATTAATTACATTCACTTTTATCTGGGTATGTTTGCCCCACTTTGGTCGCAAGAGTCTTTCCATATTAACATGTAGTCACAGCTCTTATTTGTTGTATTCCAATTTAAGTTTAATGCAGACAAAACTAATAAGTTGTTCTGTAGTATGATGTTTATTTTAGGTAATAACCTGTAAGTCACCAATCAAAGCACTTCAGTAAATGAGCTATAAACTTTTAAACAATCTTTTACTTTTATTACATTTATCACCAATNCACCAATCAAAGCACTTCAGTAAATGAGCTATAAACTTTTAAACAATCTTTTACTTTTATTACATTTATCACCAATCATCTTTTTTAGATACTTGTCTGTGGCTGGCTGATACCCTACAATTCATTCCTATTAGTAATGTAAACTTAGAAGAACCCTATGAGTGATTACGCACTGTCAATGGTCGCCGGCGACTCAGCCCCTCTGCGACCAAAAAATTTGCAAACTAGCCGGGAGACCAAGCTGAGCGACAGTGTTTCTTGTACATTCGTGCAGAATGGACGTCGAAGAAATTGTAATACTAGCGTTGCTAATTTCAAAGAGAAAAAGAAAATAATAAACAAGAGAGTTTTGGGCGCATCCTATGCTGCAAGAACGGAGAAANAGAAAAAGAAAATAATAAACAAGAGAGTTTTGGGCGCATCCTATGCTGCAAGAACGGAGAAAAAAAGGAATGTTCAATTTATTTTATGAAGACGTAAGAATGTACCCACGTAAATTTTTTAATTACGCTAGAATGTCTGTGCGTTCAATTGATGAGCTATTGTGTCTTCTGAAACCATATATAACTGGCACAGATACTAATATGCAACCCTGTGTTTCTCTGGAAGAAAAATTATTTATAACACTAAGGTAAGTCACTATAATTAAAGATACTTCATTATTTGATAATTTGAAAANCCGGAAGAAAAATTATTTATAACACTAAGGTAAGTCACTATAATTAAAGATACTTCATTATTTGATAATTTGAAAAATTTTTTATTGTTTAAATCAATGCCATAACTAAGTTTGATTACAAAAAAAAAACTACAATCGAAGTTCTAAATAAATCCATAATTTCTGCAAACTGCGACTCTGGGCGTTCATATGATGTTGAAGCTTGAGTGGGTTGNATTTTTTTATTGTTTAAATCAATGCCATAACTAAGTTTGATTACAAAAAAAAAAAACTACAATCAAAGTTCTAAATAAATCCATAATTTCTGCAAACTGCGACTCTGGGCGTTCATATGATGTTGAAGCTTGAGTGGGTTGCGTGAAGTTCTGTAGTTGAGCTCGTGTTGGTAATGGGTAGGAATTCTGTGGTTCAGACCGTGCTCGTGGTTGTTGACTTGGTGCAGTAGAAGACCCGGCCCCTTGTGTGCAGTAACCACTTTGCTCATACTCATACTCATTATAATTTCGCCACACTGTGTTTGTGTATGCATTTTGTGGAGTAGAGGTACCGAAAGAATTTATTATAGTTATTAATTGAATTTTTGCAGCTGGCTTTCTGTGGTCGGGAGTTTTACTGTAAGATGATAAAAGGGATAGCAGAAACATTCTATCCTCATCTTGTTCCAAAGAACTCTCTCTATTGTTACGGGTATCAATACATTTGTTTAAAGTGTCCAATAATTCTCTTGTGCCATCATCTGATGTTTTCTTTTTCTTTTTTCTTCCGATTATATTTCTTTTTTCTTCCGATTATATTTTTTCGGGAGTATGGTCCTAAAGGTTCTTCATCATTTGTCGACTGTTCTTCCGCAATACTACTCCCTGTGTTCAAATTACCAGCAGTATTCCTCAAAAACAACAGTTGTTGGTAATAAATATAAGGAGTTTTATGAGAAGCAGCAGAGCCGCTTTTAGTATTTTTAAGTCTTTGTGTTTCTCTAGCAAAACAGCTTCTTACATTTTTCCACTTTTTTTGAAATGTTTGACCTGTAATAAGTTATATAAAAGTGTTTATATACCAAGTGAAGAAAGAAATATAATTTATTATTATGATGTTTGAACATGTTTTTTTTTGTTTCAGATATCTTGGAAATGGCTGCAAATTTATAGATCTACATTACTCATACAGACTTGGGATATCTACAATTTCTGAAATAATACGAGACGTTTGTAATTTTATATGAGTTGTATTGAAAGATGTGTGTTTTCTACAACCGATAAGAGAACATTGGTTAAAAATTGCAGACGACTTGAATTCACGTGCCAATTTTCCGAATTGCATAGGTGCAATTGATGGTAAACACAGAAGAACTACAAAACCATATACCAGTGAATCAATGTGTTATATTTATAAACATTTTTTTCTATAATTTTACTTGCCATTTATGACGCTGACTACAAGTTCATATACACAGATGTCGGTTCCTATGGAAAAGATAGCGATTCCACTATATTTTGGAACTCAACATTTTATCAAAAGCTAATGAATAATGGTTTACAAATTCCGGAATCTAAACCTGTTTCATCACAAAATCCTGCACCAGTACCGTTTGTTATTGTTGGTGACGAAGCATTTGGACAATCTGATAAAGTTATGCGACCGTTTGGTGAATCAAATTTAACAACAAAGAAATTTTTTTTAAATTATTGACTTTTTCGTGCTTGACGATATATTGAATGTTCATTCGGCATATTAGCAAATAAATGGCAGATTTTTCACAGACATATTAATGTCAATTTGGATCTAGTAATTAGTATTGTTAAAACATGTTGCGTTCTTCACAACTATATTCGAGAGAGAGACGGGTACAAGTTCAAAGATACCCTGACCATTCCTGGCTTAGAAGAAGTGCCAAATGGTATCCAAAGGGCTACGCGACGCGGTGTATCCTATAGAAATGTGTTTGCTAATTATTTTATCACTGAGGGTCAATTATCTTGGCAAATGAGCAGAATTCATTAAACAATAAATGAAATATAAGTAACTTACCAAGGGCTTTTTTTTTCTTCATCCAGTAATCCTTCACCTCCGAATAAGTCCACTATTTCCTCCCACTGTTTTTTCTTCAAATGTGGATTGGAATATTTGTCGCTCGATTAATCCCAAATAGCTTTGCAGCATTCTATTTCTAATATAAATTTCTCTGTATCGAAAGCATGAGCCATTTTTCTACGCGGCGTCCGATCGCCTTGAAAGTTGCTCGTCGTGTGAACACTCGCATTTGCACCCGTGCTCCTATTGGTTGCGGCGACCGGCCAGTTGCTTGTGCTTCAACACTGCGCGGCAACTTGCCGAGTCGCCCGGGGGACCGGCAACCCCCGTGCATAAACGCCTTTTTAAACTATAGAAAGTCACAGTCGCCGGCGACCAAACGACAGTGCCTAATGCCGCTAAAGCAAACTGTCAATCTACCACAATCACTGAATTACCCTCTTCCCCCCTCCCGGCTATCTTCCTACTGCTTTACTCAACCATTTTTTTTTTCTGAGCTACGTGGTTTTAGTCATTTTAAGTGGTTGTCCCTTCTGAAAGGAAATGCTTTGAGTTCAGCAACCCCGTCCCCCTCCATGTATGTGTCGTAATATAAACAATGAATGCCACATGATTTCATTTAAAACAGAAGTCTGCTGTGTTTACTCAATAAATAAAAAAGCTCCACATAATCACCATTATGATAAACAACAAAATCAATAGGACACTTTCTTTTAATAACATACAGTATTTAGCAGTAAGTTATTGTTTAACGGACAGGTCACATTCCCGGGAAGTGTCTATTTTGCACAAGCCCATTAATGGAATCAGGTTTTCCCATAAGAAACAATGTTAGTTGGCAAAGTTAGGTTCCTCGATCGTGCAGAAACAAGTACAATTTAGCACCATATCTAAACAACTGTGCATCTTGGAAAAAATGTACAGGATGAAAATTGTTGGCAACCAAATAATAAGACATTTATTAAAGTCCTCTACAAATATTTCAGTATCTAAAAACCATTTAGATATATCTGCGAATAAGTAATTTTCACCTAATTTTTTTAGACTTAGTCTTAAAAATTCAAATTTTGTGGCCAGCAAAACGTGTTATTTAAACATCTCATTGCCTTTAGAGACAACTAACATACACAAAGGAGCCAAAACAACTGGTACACCTGCCTAATATCGTGTAGGGCCCCCGCGAGCACGCAGAAGTGCCGCAAGACGACGTGGCATGGGCTCGACTAATGTCTAAAGGTATGCAGGAGGCAATTCATACCATAAATCCTGCAGGGCAGTCCATAAATCCATAGGAGTGCGAGGCGGTGGAGATCTCTTCTGAACAGTATGTTGCAAGGCATCCCAGATATGCTCAATAATGTTCATGTCTGGTGATTTAGGTGGCCAATGGAAGTGTCTAAAGTCAGAAGTGTGTTCCTGGGGCCACTCGGTAGCAAATCTCATCATGTGGGGTGTCGCAATGTCCTGCTGGAATTGTCCACGTCCGTTGGAATGCACAATGGAAATGAATGGGTGCAGGTGATCAGACAGGATGCTTACGTATCTGTCGCCTGTCAGAGTCATATCTAAATGTATCAGGGGTCCCATTTCACGCCAACTGCACACGCTCCATACCATGACAGAGCCTCCACAGCTTGAACAGTCCGCTGTTAACATGTAGGGTCCATGGATTCATGAGGATGTACACGTCCATCCGCCCAATACAATTGGAAACGAGACTCGTCAGACCAGGCAACGTGTTTCCAGTCATCAACAGTCCAATGGCGGTGTTAGCGGGCCCAGGCGAGGCGTAAAGCTTTCTGTCGTGCAGTCAACAACGGTACACGAGTGGACCTTCGGTTCCGAAAGCCCATATCAATGATGGTCCGTTGAACGGACTTGGTGGCACTTGTTGATGCCCCAGTATTGAAATCTGAGCCAATTTGAGAAAGGGTTGCACGTCTGTCCCGTTTAATGATTCTCGTCAGTCGTCGTTTGTCCAGTTCGTTCACAATCTTATTCCGGCCACAGCGATATCGAAGATTGATGTTTTACCAGATTCCCGATATTCACGGTACACTCGTGAAATGGTCGTACGCAAAAATCCAAATTTTATTGCTACCTCGGAGATGCTATGTCCCATCTCTCATGTGCCAACTATAACACCATGCTCAAACTCACTTAAATTTTGATAACCTGCCATTGTAGCAGCAGTAACTGATCTAGCAACTTTGCCAGATGCTTGTTGTCTTATATAGGCGCTGCCGACCGCCTCGTGTTACTCCGATTGGTTCCATACCTCTGTTATTTGCATACACGCGCCTATACCAGTTTTTTTTGGCTCTCCAGTGTAAAACAATTTTTGCTCTGTAAATAATTTTTGTAGCCATTTTTCTCGTCAATGCAATTTTTACATACTGGGTCATATGGGCAGTTTGTCACTTGTTTGCAGGTTTTACAGAACAATGTCACATTGCACAAGAAAAATATAAAACATGTAAACAAGGACTTGTAGTACTAAGGGGAAAAAAATGTTTTGCACTATGAACTGTTGTGCCTATTTGATTGTGGTAGAGCATTGCTTTACATTTGAGGGGTGCAGAGCAGAAGTGATGTAAGTTCAGAAATATAATTACAAGAAAAACAGGGATGTGAGAAAATGAAAATTAAAAAGTATGTACAAATTGCAGAGTTATATATGAGATAGTCACTTACATAAGTAACAAGCACACATTTTAATATAGAAAATATTGAATTTAATGTTACATTGATATTCATTAAATAGGAAANACATTTGAGGGGTGCAGAGCAGAAGTGATGTAAGTTCAGAAATATAATTACAAGAAAAACAGGGATGTGAGAAAATTAAAATTAAAAAGTATGTACAAATTGCAGAGTTATATATGAGATAGTCACTTGCATAAGTAACAAGCACACATTTTAATATAGAAAATATTGAATTTAATGTTACATTGATATTCATTAAATAGGAAANACATAAGTAACAAGCACACATTTTAATATAGAAAATATTGAATTTAATGTTACATTGATATTCATTAAATAGGAAACATTACAATTAAATGGACTTACATGGTTCTGCACTTAAAATGAAACTTCTTCCAAGCTTTCAACCAAACATGCACTAAAACATTGCAATAAATTTAAGCGTGATTAACAAAATTAAATGTAATAGAGTGGTTCATCATCTTTGTCATCAACAATATTGTTATTATCCTGTGGGTTTTGCCCTGATCTAGTGTTTACAATCACAGGTAAGTGTTTGAAGTAAGCATGTTGTTATACTTCCTTAAGGGGAGTATAGTTCATGCAGTTAATGAAGGGAATTCGCGGGACAATTAATTAAGCAAAACTAATTCATTCAGGAGGATCTTTACTGATTCAACTTACAATAATTACAGTGTGATGTGTATGGTGGGGTTAGGGATCAAGGTAGATGTGAAGGACAATTTGTTATGGGAGAACAAGGATATAAGGGGCTCCGGGTTCGCACTCTCACCCTAGCATAAGACACTTACCCCCAATCGCAGCTTGGAGACCACCGTTCAGGGAGGGTCGACGCCGACTGACCATTTCACTATCCTCTTTCCCCTCCTCATAACACAGGTGCATCTTAACTTAAATAGTCACATATTCACCACAACCATACACATTCATACATGAATCAACATGAAAGTATAAGTGAAAAGGTACTCACCAATATTTTGTTACAGGTAAATCCTCCAACATAAAATGATGCTGAAGGTTGTATTACTTCTCCTACATATTATTCCGCCCTCTCTATCCAACATCCCTTACCGAATACACACTGACGTGTATTGGAAGCCCATTAAGGCGAAAGTCATATATGAAGAATCTATACCCTTTATTTACCAAATACCCCTCCAACCTACCCAATGAGAGCAACCCGGAAATATGGACCCAGCAAATTTGTGCTCTTGAAATCTCACACTTATGTAAAAACGCACAATTGATTTTAAAAACCATAACTGAGATGCGGACACATCTCCTTACGAAATTCAACTACGACATTAATGTACCAAGTCGTAGTAGACAAGGCTTACAATTCCTCGGCGATGCACTAGAATGGTGTTGTAATACTATTTCTCATAAGCATTTCGATCAACTACTGCCCAATGACAAAGTCTCATTGTTAACGATCAACACACTTAAGATGTCAACTCTTCATAATACCAAGGGTATCCATTCCATAATAGAATCTACGAACAACGCCACTCTCCAAATTGACAGGAAATTACACAAGCTAAGTGAAGCCATTAATAATATTACCAACTTGCAAAACTCCCAGTTTAACTCACGACAGTTACCGAGTTATTCACCTCGGCGCAACAGATAACTTTCACTTGTATATTACAATTATTCAGCTCCCTATTGAGAAACAAAGAACTAACTCCACACATTGCATACTGTAAAAATAACTATCTATCACTAAATATCATACCATCAGAACCAATTCAGAAAGACCTAAGTAAAATCCAAAATACTGTATCAAATAGTAAAATGATACTATCACTCCCACCCGCTAATATTAATATGTACTTTCATTCACCTATTGCAGAATGTTCCCTCACAGCAACACCAATGGTTCTAAAGATACAAGTACCCTTAATACAAAAAAATGCNCACCTATTGCAGAATGTTCCCTCACAGCAACACCAATGGTTCTAAAGATACAAGTACCCTTAATACAAAAAAATGCTAATTGGAAAATATACAAAATTTTTCCTAATGCTTTTCACATCAAAAATGCTCATGTTATATAATACAAAAGGAGATGACTATACTAGCGGATATGAACACGCACAATATACACGACATTCCAATGCCCGTGGAAAATGAATTTGAAATAAACCGAATACCGGAACTACTTATTCCTGCCGAAAAAGCAAAGTGCATTAAGGGAGCCATTGAAATAGACACTGTAGCGCTTACTACAGAAAATTGCTCATCCCATTGCATCAATAACAATAAAATTACTATTATACAAATGCAACTACACGTAGGTGTATACTTAATTGCCAATGCACCAACGAACTTGTATATTAGTTGTACGACAATAACAACTAACGTACCGTGCGACATTGGAACATTGGAAATTTTACTTCCATGCAGATGCAAACTACACCATGGACACAATACATTAATACGCTGGATTAATATTTGCGACATGCACGCACCTCACAATACAACAGTGCTTACGGGTATTCCGATTCATTGGTTGAAGGATATTAAAATTCCAACAGAACAATTGAGCACCTTCAAAGGCGTTACCATTACCAACATTACGTGCCTACTCGACACTCAATGGAATGTCCGTACCAACTTTACAGACAACATTTCCACCTGCAGATAAAAATTCTCTTTCTCAACCGACAATACTTCCCCCCACACTCTTCTGTTCAATCACGTACGCTGAGTTCTCGTGCATAAGCATTTCACTATTCGCCGTACTAATTTCTTTCATCTTATTTCTCTATAAACGTGTGGTACAAATCTTGGTGAGATTACAGAGTAACTAAGTAAGACCTCACAAACTGCCAACGCACGCCAGTGTTCCTACCTTGCAACAATCAGCCACCCATCCCTGTCAGTTCCCATTCTTCAGGAAATACGACTAAAAACAACGGAGGATCAATGAGAAGATACCAACGGTTATGCGGCGGAGTTTCCACAACTGCGGCGTTTGAAGAAAACAGAGCATGACAATTACCAGTCGCGAAAAAGGCGGCAATGGATGGCGCAAACCGGCCCGCATTGCATCAACTTAAACTAACAACCTTAGTGCACCAGGAGAATGTGCACCAGGTGATCTTGCATATCTGAGTGTCACCGGAAGCGGTGAGCACAGAGAGCATTGTGCATCGCCTCGCGCACGGGTAACTGACCGCGCTTGTTCAGGACGCCAACATGACGGCATAATTCACCTTTCACATTGTCACTGATTTAAAAAATTCCCCTCCCGAGAGCTCTCACAACATTCCCTTTTTTCAGTCCCATAACACCTTTTTTCTACATATACCTCAGTATTTTCCCCACCCATCCCACGCGTTCAGCTTATTCCACCCTGGACATAGTCACCAGTAACGATAAAATATGAGGCCAGGTAAATACCATTAACATTACATATACCATATTTTCTCACTATACCTATTGCCTGATTTATAGGCCTACCGAAAGATGCATTCAAACATTGCACGTAAATGATTATAGTGCACAAAGACAACATTATTAGCTCATGATGAATTTAAAATTAGTAAGAGTAATGGCTTCCGCCATTATTATGATTGATTTGTTTTGTTGTACGTTCAAATACAAATCCTGGACAATTACATGTTAGAACAACGTCAAATTACATAAGTGATGTGATCATTTATATATAAAAGTGGTAGTACATGACGTCACTGTGATATGATGGTATCTAATCAGTGAGTGTTGTTGAAATTAAAATTGAATCCCCTCAGAAATTGTAAGCATGATAAAAGGGGAAGGGGGGAAATATGATTTTCTACTACGTTGAAATACGTGGGGAGACGGTCAAGGCGGAGATGTTTAAAATAGCGTAAAGTTATTGAATGTATTCTAACATACACCAGCATTTAAAGATAGCGATAACATGTGGAATGTTATATATGTTTCATATTTTACAATTACAGTGTGTCATTGATAATAATAATAAGTATTTATATATATTGATAGTTCTATTTGTGCATCATATAAATTGCTGTTATAATGAAACTTCAAAGTATTGTGAAGCTGGATATTTGGTTGCTAATTTCTTCATTGTACATTTTAGTGTACATAGATTCATGATGGAGGCCTCCCATGGTGTAATGTAAGCTTTTATTTAATTGTAGATTCTGTATGTTTTAAAGAAATCTTTCATGTAAAAAAAATTGATATGTAAGAGTGTTTTGTTACATGCAGAGAGAGTCTAAGTGGTAATTTTAAGAATGAAAACTACTGTAGAATTGTACACGTTTAGGTTTTTGTAGCAATGTACACCACATTTATATGTTATCCATGTACTCCCCACTTTTAGCCCCTTCCTCCATTACCACCGTTAACTATCCGTTAACTCATGGCTTGATTTAAAAAATTNGTACTCCCCACTTTTAGCCCCTTCCTCCATTACCACCGTTAACTATCCGTTAACTCATGGCTTGATTTAAAAAATTTACGATCATTGCACAAAATCTACTTGTTAAAGAAATTATTTCTAACAGGATGTCCTCGATACCTTTTGACTCGTTTCTTACCGCCCAATACTTCAAACCCTCACTCTTTCAATCAACAAACGCTTCTAGTACCAAAACACAACTCAATTTTCGCTTCATTTTTCATCATCACCGCAAACCACACTCTGGAATTGCTTATCTCAGGAAGTCAGAGATACTTTCAACCACTAAGTTCAAAAAATTATGCCGGAACAGCTTAGTCAGGCTATAAGTATTTAAATGAATGTGAAATATGGGTATGATGTAAAGAATATTTATTGTGGAGGTTTCTCTTTTATAATACCTCTAACTTATTTGCTTTCTGCTTGATGCGACTGTAGTATCTTTCTGATGCTTTTTTTTGTTAATTTTAAATTTTTAACGATCCTATTACAACTTTTGAGAATAATTTGTTTATTTTAAAACTTTGTGGACTTTTAATTTTGGAATCATGATAACACCAAATAATAGCAGCATGGCATGCTAGACAGTTCAATGTCGTGGTGTTCCCACTAAACCTTACAAAATGCTAAATACAATATTACGAAAAACGAAACTCCAAATGAATTANAATGTCGTGGTGTTCCCACTAAACCTTACAAAATGCTAAATACAATATTACGAAAAACGAAACTCCAAATGAATTATAACACGGCCTGAGGAAGGGCATGTTTCATTTTTTGGCGCCTTGTCTAGTTTCTTCTTCCTAGTACATCACTGTATGACACTTTCAGGGTCAACATATTTTCTCGTGACAATTTATTTTCCATCTTATCATGCATAATTAATAACTTTTAACCTGAACTCGAAAGTGTAACTGCACTTTTTTTCTATCCTTTATATACTTTCCTTCCTATACTACTGTATCACGCTCATGCAAGAAAATCTATTAGCAGTGNCTTTTTTCTATCCTTTATATACTTTCCTTCCTATACTACTGTATCACGCTCATGCAAGAAAATCTATTAGCAGTGTAGAAACAGTGGAGCCAGTTAAGCTGTAGAGCAGGTGTTGCTCGTTGTGGCCTTCTTTTTTCTTTTATGCCTGACACTCAGGCGCACGGTGACAGGCAAACAGTGCTCGCCCATTCCCCTTTCTCCCCCTCACATTCCNTTTTATGCCTGACACTCAGGCGCACGGTGACAGGCAAACAGTGCTCGCCCATTCCCCTTTCTCCCCCTCACATTCCAGGGCACATATTCCCCTTCCCACTCTCTCCCAGCGGAAACGTCACTCACCATGTTATTGGCCAGACTTGTTGCTATGCGGGCGAAGACCATGTGAGATAACTGGGCAAGGCAGGAAACTGCATATTGAAGCAGCCACAAGAAGGAGGACGGGTGTAGAACAGCTACTACCTTTGTTCCTTCACATGTCGCGCGGCAGCCTTCCTTTCAGACACCAAGCGGTGCGCCCGTTTCAAATCACAACTGCCACAGTATTTAACCATTTTTTTTTGTTTTTTATCTCACAGCATAAAAATTATGAGTAGCAACACTACATGTTTATCGCTGTGGACTCACAAACGCGTTTTAAATCAGTTTTTATTGCAATTTATTGCATTTTTCCTGGGATTTCTGTATTTTATCAACAATTCTTGTGATTATTTGGCTGTTCCCGAGAATGGCCTCGCAAAATCGCTGCCTCGTTAAACCTTTACTTATAAATTTAGGTATCTACTGTATATTCTTTTTCTTCTGTTGTGTTACTGGTTTTCTTGCCCAACAACTGCAAGAGAACAGCATGAATTTCATTTAGACACACATCGGTAAACACGTCCATCACTAATTTGAAATGTGTTCAAAAAATATTTCTTATACACCCTCACAGTTGTCTTGGACTCTCAAGAAGTATAAACGCACACCTGCTTTCGGACCTTTCAACCCATCCTTTTTTTCCTCACATGAGCAACACTTTACATTTGAACCAGTCCTCTGATAAACACATTCTACTTAGATAAATCACAAAGTGCCCAAAACGATCTGACAAGTTTTTCTCTCTGCTCATAACTAATTTTAGACAAGCACTTGATTCTAAATTGGCAGTCTATATTATTGAATATTTTACCAGGCACTTTGCTCCCTTTTTCGCTTGTGTAAGGCTTGCCACAATTTCGACATGTCTTCCTAATATTTCTCTTCAATACCCCTTTATTCCTACTTCTTTTACGCCCATGTGGTTTACTACTAGTGGATTCACCTGAAACATGAGCACAACCAGACTGTTCTATTTGCATGTTTTTATGGAGTGTAAGGTTAAACACTAGACCTACTTACATATATAACTATATCAACATACCCCGGATTCGTAAATCAAAATAGGCCTAGCTTCAATTTTGTTTCCTGACCTAACATTTTCCACCATACGAAATATCAAAAAGACTAGTTACTTAAATGCATTTGCATTTTACCTTCATGTTTTTCATGTTCTGATGATGTATCCTGACTTCCTCGTTTACGTTCCGAATTTTCAGAACTCTCAATAACACTATTTTCACTGTTATAATCCATCATTAACAACACTACAACACGTGCACGGACTTGCGTGACTACTGCACTGAAAAAAGGAGGGAAATTGTAACAGCTGTAGGGCAGTGCTGCAAACTGTGAGGAAATGAGAGCTCTATGTACTTACTTAAAAAAAGACTGCATGTTGTATACAACAATGCAATAATCCAGAAAACGTCACTTCTGCTCTGCACCATGGTATTAAGATGGTAATAATGCCCGAAGACGTATCAAGTGGTGCATGTATTTATGAACGTACAAGTAATTAATATTGAACATGCAAGCAGTCTGATGGTGTGGCCTCTCCTCCCCCAAACTTCCTGCACGTGTGGAGCCAGAACCACAGTTCATGTTACATCATGGCTAGCAAAGCNTGGCCTCTCCTCCCCCAAACTTCCTGCACGTGTGGAGCCAGAACCACAGTTCATGTTACATCATGGCTAGCAAAGCTTCTCAACTCCTACACCAAATTTTGAAGTAAATAATAATTAGGGATGGGTCGAATAACAAAAAATATCGGTTCCGGTACCGATTCTACCATTTAAATATTGGTTCCAGTATTCGGTTCCATTTTGAATACTTGCATTTTGCTTGTAGCTTCATTCAACCAATGCAGGTAAAATTCATTAAATGTTTTATTTAACCTACTGAAGAATACGAATACAACAATAACAAAGTGTGAAGATAAGATTTAATGTACACAGATAAACTTGTATTAAATTTAACAGGTGGTTTTTTTTTTTTTTTTTAAATAGGTGGTGATTGTGATATGTTTGGAAAATACTTTAACTAAATAACTCACAGTGCTAAAAGCCTAAACATTGTGGCGTGGCTTTAACCTATGGTCATTAAAAGAATGTCAACAACTCCAATGGGCGACCTGCTTCCTTTTTCATTTTGCTTCTTTTAGGTAGTGACATGGTGGTTTTTTTTGCTGTGTTGGAATGCCACACCTCTAAAAAAACATCGCTTCTAACCTTCTCCAGCCCCCTTAACTAGGGTATTCTCTGCCTTACAGGGAAACAAAGAAGGCTTGGAGAAATGTATGGATCGGCTAGCAGTGTTGCTTACAGGGGCAGGCTGAGTGATAGAGACAGGAAAAGGAGAGGACAGTTTGCGACTACCACTCCTCAATTTTTTTTAATGTATGCCATGCACCCCAGAATTTTTTCCCTTTATTTTTGGGAAAAAGGGAGCGCTATACAGGAAGTAGTTATTTTTGTAAGGACAGAATTTTGCAGTAAATTTATTGCTTTTTAGAACCGAAAACTGAGTAGTTGTTGTTAACCTAAAACCGGTTCCGAGTCAAACCTCAAGAACCGGTATAAATTGGAACCAAAGAACCGAACCGACCCATCCCTAATAATAATATTTCATTTCAAAAACTTGTAATTTTTGTGACAAAGGCAAATACGTTCATTAAAATTGTTTTTTTTTATGACCTTCAGTAATTAATAATTCAAATTTGGCAATTGCCGTAAGTTATGGGCACCCTGTGCTTACACATTATTTGATGACAAAAGAGGTTACTTATATGCCCTTAGAATATAGGCTATTCACTGTNGGCACCCTGTGCTTACACATTATTTGATGACAAAAGAGGTTACTTATATGCCCTTAGAATATAGGCTATTCACTGTAAAGTGAGCACTTTATACGGCCCTCTCATTTGGTACAGTAACCAATAAATATATTTTATTGTAGTCTTAGACGTTAACTTTTGAGTACAGTGAAATATATACACTTTGTTTATTACTCCAATGCCAGAAAAACAAAAATTTACTGAAAGGAATAAAGTAACTAGGGCCTCAATAGTGCTCACTTTACCGTGAACAGACTATATCAGTTTATTCATAAGACGTGTGTATTAAAATGGTAACGTTCGGGCAGTTTACACTGCCGAATGTTTACGTTGCCACAACTAGCTCAAGGTAGAAACACGAGACTCAGTACAATAGATGCAGATTAATTATGAAATAAAGATCCAGAGTATTTGTTATATATGTTTATTTATTCTTTTAGCAACACAGTTCACAGACGAAGTTCTAGTATGCAGAGTACGAACATTCACAATTAAATATACAAGTACAGACCAGCGCCACAGTCGTTTACAGCTTATTAATGTCTCAAAACTTGCATCGAAAGAAATATAAAATGCNCCCATCCCTAATAATAATATTTCATTTCAAAAACTTGTAATTTTTGTGACAAAGGCAAATACGTTCATTAAAATTGGTTTTTTTTATGACCTTCAGTAATTAATAATTCAAATTTGGCAATTGCCGTAAGTTATGAGCACCCTGTGCTTACACATTATTTGATGACAAAAGAGGTTACTTATATGCCCTTAGAATATAGGCTATTCACTGTAAAGTGAGCACTTTATACGGCCCTCTCATTTGGTACAGTAACCAATAAATATATTTTATTGTAGTCTTAGACGTTAACTTTTGAGTACAGTGAAATATATACACTTTGTTTATTACTCCAATGCCAGAAAAACAAAAATTTACTGAAAGAAATAAAGTAACTAGGGTCTCAATAGTGCTCACTTTACCGTGAACAGACTATATCAGTTTATTCATAAGACGTGTGTATTAAAATGGTAACGTTCGGGCAGTTTACACTGCCGAATGTTTACGTTGCCACAACTAGCTCAAGGTAGAAACACGAGACTCAGTACAATAGATGCAGATTAATTATGAAATAAAGATCCAGAGTATTTGTTATATATGTTTATTTATTCTTTTAGCAACACAGTTCACAGACGAAGTTCTAGTATGCAGAGTACGAACATTCACAATTAAATATACAAGTACAGACCAGCGCCACAGTCGTTTACAGCTTATTAATGTCTCAAAACTTGCATCGAAAGAAATATAAAATGCTTCAACCTCCCACACCGGCAGAGAAAAAGTCTAGTGGCCGATGTGGGGGTTATCCTCACACACGACACGACCTGGACTAGCATTGTATGGTGCTTCTGACGACTGCACTGACCTGCCCTCACGGGCGACTGACCCGAAGTAACTGCTTCCGACGACTCTGAAGCAACTGATGGAAGGGCGACAGACAGACACGTCTTTTGTGATGCCTATCACCCCCCTCTCCTGAGATAAGGACACGGTCATGCACGCTCTCCACTCGTTATCGAAACCGAAACTGCGCCGTAGTAGCTAAAACTGTTGACACCGTCAACATCCAGATAAACACACTTCTCGTACAACAAAACGGCGCCGGAGGAACTAAAACTTGTCGACGTCGCCTGAAAGTATCTAATTAATGCTGACGCTTAACAAAACTCCAAAGTTCGAAACGAAAACTGTAACCGTCCACCCGATAACAGTAAAACTGCAAACGTCTGCCGGATAAACAAACTACCACGGGAAACGAGCCACCACGGCTTCAAACTTTAAACCCGATAAAAATATTACGAAGCTTTCCAAAGCTTCATAAACACGAAAGAATTTTACACCCGTGTCCCAAAAAAATTAAGAATATTGCGTCATTACAAAATAAATAAATATTTCAGTAACAAATCCTCAGATTTTCTTGCAAGAAGCCAATGAAAATACAGTTATCACTTGGTAACTCCACAATATTTAGGGTCTAGTTCACATGTCTGAGATATCATTTTATTCTGATATATTGAATTAAATTAATATTCCATGCAAAAATTGTAATGATTTTATGCATGAGACAACTGAACACGGAGAGTTATAATGCNGAATTAAATTAATATTCCATGCAAAAATTGTAATGATTTTATGCATGAGACAACTGAACACGGAGAGTTATAATGCTTGATAAAATCTCGTGCTGCTTGATGTTTTTAAAATTTGGTGACAAGGGGAAGTTAAGTACATGTTTTCTGGTATCATTTTTTTCAGAAGACATCTGACTATTAAAATAAATTTATATTTAGTTAAAAAAAATTTGTAATTTTCACATTAGAGATGATTGAACCTAGACCAGGAATGCTTACTAAAACCTCGTGCCAGTGAATGTTTTCGACATTTTGGGAGACAAGGGCAAGTTAAGTATATGCCTTTCGGGGATAATTTTTCTCAGATGTCTATTAAAATTCATTTACATTAAATTTAAAAATGTTGTCATTTTCATGCTTGAGATGATTAGAATGACCACTCTACATACTACTTCAGATTCTAGGTCCTTTCCAGATTTTTCAAGTTAACTCCTAAAAAATTCAAGGTTTCCCTGCCACTAAATATTGAAAGATAATACACAAACAACTCAAGTGTTACCATACATCAATTGTAGCCAGGCCACTGTGTGTTGTCTAACGAGTATTCATATTGTTATAAATGTGTCTGTGAAATATTTATGCCAATTGTACTCAGGCATTTGCACCATTAAAAGTTAGTATTTACAAATAACTCTTTCCCTATTATGGCAAGATTAATAGTCATTTTACATAGCATGCAACATGCTGAACTTTTAAAGTTAGGGTCTTCCTGGCAACTGTGAGAATTCCAACTCATATTTCCAATTATATATCACACCTATCTCAGAACACTACATTTTGCAAAAAACCAAGCACCCATAAGGAAGGTAGGAAATAACTGAAAAATAAAAATAAAATTTTCCAACTTACCATCAAGAAGAGCTTTGTTTTTCTCATTTCCACCTTCTCCATCCATGAAATCATCAGATTTCCTGCGTTTGCTTTTTTTCATTTTGCTTGATCGCTTCAGACTAAGTTGACGGTACAACTCATACCCTATGAGCAACACACCACCATCTTTGTTCCAGTCTTTGATAACCTGGAAAAAAAAATCTATCTGACACGACTATTGAAGTATTACATGGCATCACACATGCCCAAATATTAATAACAGCAGTTTTAAAATTTTAATTATCTGCACTTTACAACTTATCCCTTTTTCAAAAATAGTTCNCCAAATATTAATAACAGCAGTTTTAAAATTTTAATTATCTGCACTTTACAACTTATCCCTTTTTCAAAAATAGTTCTTTAATTTTACTATATATCCTTCTGTTCCTTTGAAAATGGCCTCACTTTGTAAGGTAGGCGATGAAAGTTTGTTTTGTTTCAACTCAAATTCAGGACATNAAGGTAGGCGATGAAAGTTTGTTTTGTTTCAACTCAAATTCAGGACATACGTAATTTTTATATAACAAATCAAAACGTACATAGTTCAAGACTCCATACAGCAAACAAAATTTGGATGGCTTATACATTAAAATTAAACATCACAATTTTCTTGTATTTTAATAGTGAAAATCATTTGCCATTTTATTTACATGTGGTTATGATGTACAGATGTTTCTTAAAACCAAGTTAATATGTGTTAATAATTGTCTCGTACAAAGCTGGATTTTTGTGGGTAAACTATTTTAAAAAAATCTTCTGTGCAATATTCTGTTTGCAAGCTACTAGCTCTAAATTAATTATTACAATTAAAACAAATATATTTTCACTGTTTTATTCCAAAGACATATTTTTTTCAGGATAATTGANCCAAATATTAATAACAGCAGTTTTAAAATTTTAATTATCTGCACTTTACAACTTATCCCTTTTTCAAAAATAGTTCATTAATTTTACTATATATCCTTCTGTTCCTCTGAAAATGGCCTCACTTTGTAAGGTAGGCGATGAAAGTTTGTTTTGTTTCAACTCAAATTCAGGACATACGTAATTTTTATATAACAAATCAAAACGTACATAGTTCAAGACTCCATACAGCAAACAAAATTTGGATGGCTTATACATTAAAATTAAACATCACAATTTTCTTGTATTTTAATAGTGAAAATCATTTGCCATTTTATTTACATGTGGTTATGATGTACAGATGTTTCTTAAAACCAAGTTAATATGTGTTAATAATTGTCTCGTACAAAGCTGGATTTTTGTGGGTAAACTATTTTTTAAAAATCTTCTGTGCAATATTCTGTTTGCAAGCTACTAGCTCTGAATTAATTATTACAATTAAAACAAATATATTTTCACTGTTTTATTCCAAAGACATATTTTTTTCAGGATAATTGAGGTTCATTATTTGATATGCAATGGAAAAAAGTAAATTTTAAGCCACGTATTCACATGGGGACAAATGTTTTGCAACATGTTGTACAACATTACCCAACATGTTGCAAAGAAAGACGCGGGACAAAGATGTGCGACAGTTTCGTGTCCACACAAGACACTTACTGAAGTGATGTTGCCCGTGGAAGTTATGTTAATAAATGCAGATTATGTATTTATTAAGCAGAGTATTTCAAAGCAGAGAAAAAGGAAAAGGTGGTGGGTTCGGCATTACTTACTACAAAAAGAGAAGAATGCCGATGTATTAGGTGATCTTCGATATCTGACGGATTGTTTGTAAATTTTACACAGATGACAGCTAGTGAATTTGAAATACCCTTACAATATGTTGGGCCATCCATAACTAGACAAAATACCAAAATTACGTGCATATGTTACCCCATTCATACGACTTACGATAACATTGAGATACTTGTCAACAGGAGACTCTTATGCTTCACTATTGCACATGTTAAAGTGTCAAAACAATTATCAGTAGAATTGTAACAGACGTTTGCCAGGAATTGATACACGCTTTGAAGAATTATATAAAGGTAAGTACAAGATATTTTACACATTCATAGATTAACACATGCTATTTGGAAGACTATTTTATTATAACCATAATGCAAATATTGTATAGTCCATTCACGATTACTTCACACTTTTCTGAAGCACTGCTAAATTTCTACCTTTGGTTACCGATTATGTATCCTTCCACTACACATAAACATAAACACTGTCATGTGACTTCTAAGTTTTAACTGTCAAATGCTTTGTTTAATGTTTACAGCTGTTCAAAGAATTCTGTCATATTTCAAAAACCATTACAAACAAATATTCACAATTTAGGCCTACAAAAATATTTAGGTAATCTTTAAGACTTTCTAACAATGTATTGACGATAGTTCTTACGATTATTATTATTCATTATTAACATATTTGTTATACATGATATAGCACATTACAAATAATACACGTTAATATTTTGCAGTGAATGTTTTTTAACCATGTTACAACTGTGGGGGGAAAGAACTGTAGCATTTAACCTTTTATTGAGTTGAGAGATTTAGGCAACTCTTAACAACAAGATCTTGAGTCAAGCCGATGATGGTGAAATGAGGTGTGAATGAAGCAGCGCCGTAATGCAAGTGCGGGGGAAACGGGAGATCCCTGGGTAAACCTGCCAACCAGCGGCATCATCCAGTACGATTCCCACTTACGAAAATCCGGGAGTAATCCGGTTGGGGATTGAACCCGGTTCACCTTGGTGGGAGGCGAGCAGTCTGACCGCTCAGCCACCGCAGCCCCTTAACCTCTCATTATTGATGTTTGTTTGAGTTATTTCGTTAAAAAGATGGCTTTAGTTGGAATAAATATTAAAACAAAGGAGCAAATGGTNTTGATGTTTGTTTGAGTTATTTCGTTAAAAAGATGGCTTTAGTTGGAATAAATATTAAAACAAAGGAGCAAATGGTTGAAAGAAAAAGACAGTAAATTCAAACATGCAACTTGTGTCGTATATTTTTTGTACGTAGCAACGACAAACTTAAAAGATAGTGGTGAACATGTACACACATACGCCTACAGTAACTTTTATTCCGCTCATATTTCTTTGCATAGGTACTTAATTTTTACTAGGTTTATTTAATTATTTATTGAAAATTTTCTGGCTAGGCTTATAATTTGTTGGGATTGTGGCAAACATTCAAATCACAAAAACATCAGCATGTTACATAACTGTGTTTCAAATACCCAGGGCAAAGTTACGTTGTGATAAATAAACAGACGTGACTTTAAAATAATTAACTTTGTCATAAAAACAGTTCATGGTTAAAATGTCTACATTTCGCGTGTCCAATATTTGCAATCACACACACATCGGGCCACCGTAACCACCATGATGCAACCACCCTTTCACATGTAGCGGTCACGACACAAGTTACAGTATATTTATTACTGCCATGGGAACACTGACTTAACACAACATTGTAACTTGCCTAGGTAGGTTTAAAAAACACGTGTACAAACTTGATGTGATAATTTAAAGAATTTTTCGGAGCAAGAAAAATTAATACTCTGATGAGCCAAAGCAACACGCCATGTCACGTCGCCACTCACCAGTTGCCACTGCTGCCAACTTTGGATATGTAACCCTCCCGCCATTACTTCTAAATATATTGCTGTAATAAGTATGAAATATGCTAAAATTTAAAATAGGTATAGTTTGTATAGTTTTCCTGCCACTACTAGCAGTGCGAAATTTCGAGAGCGCAGGAAAGTGAGATAGAGAGCAAGAGAGAGCGAGAGAGGTGAGAGAGAGCAAGAGAGAGCGAGAGGTGAGAGAGAGCAAGAGAGAGAGAGAGAGAAAGATAAAAAATAATCTTCCTTTATATACAGTAGAACCCGTTNATAAAAAAAAATCTTCTTTTATATACAGTAGAACCCGTTTATAAGGTTCCCGTTTAAAAGGTTTTCCTGTCTATAATGCAGGACTTTTCTGGTCCCGAATGTTTCTTCATAAGAACAATAAAAAACATTCACAGAAACAATATTTTCATTTTCCCGCGAATAATGCAAACTGTTTCTGATTCAGTAATTTATTTCTTGTCACCAAACCATTTCACATAACTTCAATTCACAACTGAAAGTATTTCATTACATATTCACACGTTTTGTTTATGTCAGTACGGCATTTTCTTTATTCGTAAACGCCATAGAGTAACCACCATCAAGTGGTTACACTTCTGGCTAGGCACTGAAGCGCAGTGTGCACAACTTCGCACATCTGGAATGACTACAGATGTCATGAGCTGTCACATTTGCACACAAGAATATGGTGCGCTTTACTTGTATGCATTCGTCTATGCAATCATACCCATTGTTAATTTTTTTACGTGAATGTAAATGTGTTTAAGGAGGGTGACCGACCATAACATAACACAAATACAGTGTAGATTTTCTGTCTCGAAAAATCATGTTTCTTTGGCTTTCTAATTTTGACATGTGCAGTGATGTCATAACAGTTAACGCATTAAAACATGCGGGAGTTGGGCTGACGTATGTACCACAGCTGATACGTATTTTTGGAAGAACTGCACACTTTCCTTGTAGGCAGTGAAAGTGGCTCAACTCTCTTGCTCTGAGGCCCTAATGCCACCACCATCCAGCAAGTTTACTATCTAGCCTGACATTGACAAGGGTCCTTGGAGAAGGAAAGGGAAGAGGTCAAATGTTGATAGCTATCCATTGACATCACTGTGCGGTGATGGTGCCAAATGGGACTGGATATATGAAGTATGGTAGTTTTTATAAAGTTCGTAGGTATCTAAATGTATAATTATTACTTTCTTGCAGATATTGATATTTCAGTTTTTCAAGTGCAAGATTAGGATATGTTTTATTCCATTGCTCAGTGTCTAGTAGGCATACATTTTTTTGGCAGTAACAGTACAAATGAGTTAAATACACTTGAAAACTGTAACCTACTATAAATTAATATATTTATTTTTTAATCTTTCGACTTCGATTTTTCTTTGAAATTCCTTTGCAGGATGCAAGCTTCGCTTCGACTTAGCTTTGCATTTAAAAAACTACCTTCGCACATACCTAGTTAATATTTAAGTTGTGAAAATTAATTAGTCCTTGAAACAGTTTTAGTGAAAAATTTAAATGAGTGCATCTAAGAAAAGACAGAAATTTTCATTAGCTGAAAAGTTAAACGTAATCAAGCACGTGGACAGTAATCCCGGTAGAACACAAAAAGCAAGTGCTCGGAATTTGGAAATCCCAGTGACTACTCTGAACCGAATCATTGTTGCAACCAGGAGACAAACTTCCATGAAAGATTTTATATTATGTATTTTGCTAGTAGACAAGTTTGTGTGCTTTGGTACCAGGAGACAAACTGCCACGAAAAATTGTGCTTGTTTTGCATGTACAGTAATCTTTTGCTCATTTACTAATTTTATGATTTTGCAACCAGGAGATAAAATTTCATAAAAGATTACGTATTTTAAAAAAATATTAGTTTTGTTCATTTTTATAAAGTTGTGTGTTTATTACGGTGCATAATTTTATATCTTTTGATGTCCCGATTCTTGAATTTTTGTGTTTCCCTCTTATAGTGTTTTCCTGCTTATAGCGTCACTTTCTTGCGGACCCCTGAAGAACCTTATAAGAGGGTTCCACTGTAACAGCTTTCCCTCTCAAAGACTTGTATTGGGGGGAAGANCGGACCCCTGAAGAACCTTATAAGAGGGTTCCACTGTAACAGCTTTCCCTCTCAAAGACTTGTATTGGGGGGAAGAAAGGTGCATGGCTGAGAGAGACTGAGGAGAGAGAGGATGTAAGGATGTCACGCTTGTTTTTAGGTAACTGCTTCCTCTCTCAAGGCGTGTAAAGGGAGGGAGGGTGTATGCCAGTCATGCCACGTTGCAGACACAACACCATCAGCCGAACTGGATACCGCTTCGGCACGCCGCAGTGATGATAAATGGAGGTGCGTTTAAGGTATTTCACACCCAGTTATCAGACGTTTGCATATACACCAGCTTAAAACGTATCATTGTGGGAAAGATTAAGTGACGGGACCGAAAGATATTTAGATGGATCCAATGAATGATAAAAGTGGGTAATTGTACTGTTATTTATACAGCACTTTTGCCGGGACAATTGAAAATTAACTGTGGATAAGGTTTAGTACATGCGTTTTCGATACATCGAGAGTCCACTGTATATACTCAACAATATTCTAATTTATACCGGGTATTTATTGTCTTATGATTAAAAAAAACATTTTACCATGGCCTCATCAAAAATCACACAAAAAAACTTTTTTCATATTTTTTTATGCCAAAACCAATACTTGTCTTATATGCGCCTCGTCTTATACACCAACAAATACTGTAATTTAACAATATGATTTGTCTCGATTTATAGCACTTCAGCTGTGACTACATATCCAAGTTTTCTAGTATCATAAACTTATCTATACAACTCTTCTTTGATTGCAGGGTGTTTGCATCTCTTTCTGCAGAAGGCAAGTTCATTTTTTGTCCCTCTCGGTACACCAACATCTGACACATTTTGGATTGACATATTTTCTGTTTTCTCACAGCAACTCATTTCACATGTTGTGCGCTGTAATTAATTACACTTTAACTTGAACTCAACAACGTAACTGCATTTTTTCCTCCCATCACTTATATTTTGAGTTATTATTGAATCATCATCACACAGGAATGTAAGTTAAATTCCTGCACAAAGCGGTTGCAGTGTGGCAATGCTGTAGAGCAGAGTGTTACTGTCCACCAGCCAAAGCCAACCAAAGTGCTTGCTAGCTAGTAAAGCCCATTGCTCCTTCTCGTATTTCTGTGCACCTTACCACTGCTCGTAGAAGTCACACCTTGCCACATTAGGTATGAAAGGGAAAAACATGGGTAAACACTGGCGACCTTGATGGAAGAGATAGAGAATCAAGTGCTAGCAGGGTGGTGTCTATTTTTAGATATTTCCCACTTCTGAGTCGTACCTTAGTGGCAAAAAGAATCACAACTGTTAGCAGTAAAAATATACGTAACAAAATTATTTTTCTGCATAATTACTTTAATTTTTTTTAACCAAATTTGTTATGGTTCCTTAAAGAAGGTTTATTATTTCCAGGATCACAGTGTCGAGAGTTGAATGTGTTTTTTAATTAGATTTTGAGAAGAACAACTTTGGTTTTAGCCTAAATTTTCTTATTTCCCTTCAATTTTTTAAGGGTTGCCAATAATGCCTTTGTAAAATAGCTACACTTATAAAATCTGCAGTGACTAAAACTGTTGCTACACACATAGAATCAATCATACTTGTGCATAGGCATTGACAAAGGTGTTTATTGGTTGAGAAAGGATTGTGCTTAAGTGAAAGTTTCTCTTTACGACATCATAAGTCACACACGCAACCTAACTTAACCAAGTGCGTAGACTAGGTCCGGCTGGCATAAGATTTTAATGGATTTTTGCCAAATTTGTTTTGCTTTACAGATTGTGGCCTACTAAAAGAGGCAGTGGATTACTTGAGGAATCGTATTCCTTCTGGATATCGAGACCTGCAGTTGGTCAGGAAGAATAAGGAGCTTCTGAAGTACATCATTAAGTAGTACCATCAGGCTATCCGCAATGTCCGTTTGACTGGTCTGCATTTTAACTATCAACTGTATCACTGGTTGTGCATACTAGGCAATTTAGTCTCTAGGATTCTTTTGTTATTATGTATAAACAGTTCACGAGATATATCTAGAATGCATATTATGAATGTGCAAATCAAAGAAAGAGAAGTCACTTATTAAATTCTCAATTACATATAAGTGTTGGTTCAATAAAGTCATTGAGTAGCACAATGACTAAATCCAAATAGAACATATACATAACAAGAAACAGTTTTATCGGTAGCGAAACAACCACAGCTATATTTTATTGCTGAGTGCTAACAAACATATTTTATAATGAACTTTGATTGTGATTTCTCTCATTTTTTCTGCAATCTTCTTTTTTTAGAATTTTTCAATTTTTTGATAGTTCCCATAAATTTTGTAATATTGTAAAACCACTACCGTTGCAAAATCTAGAATCGCAAAATAGAGGGTTTGCTGTAGAGGCCTCTCTGCGCCATTATTCTTATAATTCAAATAAATTGTTGAACCCAAAAAACATATTCCTTAACCAAACTGAAAATGGTATATCCCTTAAGAGAACCATTCTTAAATTGAAGAAATTTGAAAAGACATAACTTTCTAAAAGTTACCAAGTCTTAAAAGAAGAAATACAACATGTGTGCAAGACTGAGAAGCAAAGTTCTGATTGTTCTGGATGGGAATTACAATCAGTTTGCACTGGCAGTCCTGCGTGCTATTTAGAAGCCTACAAACAATGCAGACAGTGCATGACACACTTCTTACGGGCAGAACATAAATCCTAAGGGAAGCCAATATTGAAGTGTTCACTATGCTTCCTTTAAATTATTAAATTTAAAAGTAATATTTCCTAAATTATTATTTTGGTTTCAGGTCATTTATTTTGCTTAATCAAACAACTACTCTATAGTGAAATTTTTATGTAAGATAGTTAAAAACTTAACTAAACTATCCTTGCAATTTCCAAAATGTTTTAAAAGAGAAATTATTTACCTAGTTTTCTTGACTGTGCCTATTCTGTTTTTTGGATAAATAAAGAGGGTTAAAGCTGTCAATTTTTAATGCACTCGTGTATTATCAGCTAAGTGCAGAATTATATTGTCCGTACAATTTTTTCGAAAATTCTTCAAAACACTTGTTTGAAAATTCTACAATACCAAATTAACAAAAGTTTCAAATAACATTGTTTTTTCATCCTGAATTTTGGGGGAAATAAAACTGCTTTTAAAGAAAAATAACCATTTCTTTTCAGGTCTGTAAGTACTGTAAATAGTAGCTTTTGTAAATAGGTTTTCATAAACATGTAATAAGCTGTAGACAAATGTTATGCCCCAGGAAATTTTAACACATGTGGCATATTTTCAGAGTGGTACAAAGAATTCACTTGTCATAATTTTTCAGGGAATGGTCTTCCATAAAAATATAAAGACACTAGCTGTAAATCAATCTACTCAAAATAAATTAATACTGAGTACGTACGTACCCTAGCACGAGCTGCCATGGTTTTGTGTGAATCATTGAGAACATGCAATGGGAAGTTACGGTGACTGACTTCTCCATGGGCTGCAAGGGCTCTATTTGAACAGCCAGATTCAGAAGGCAGCCACATGTTGAACTCCGCCATCCAGTTTTGGAGGGTATTTATGGGCATGATGCACAATACAGTGCGGCCAGATGTGTGCCTTAGAAAGACATCACAGAAGCACACCACCTGTACAAAATAAATCATTTCAAATAAACACTCGTTGAACTATTCAAAAAGAAGGATCTATCAAAAATACAATATACATCCACATAATGCAAACATGCAAGCGCACATGCACACACAAAGGATCAATTATCAAGTGATATTCCATATCAGTAAAGAAAGTTTGTCCTGCTGTATTACACAACAATTAAAACTTCCAAACTATCCTACGCAAGAGAAATGGATAACAATTATAAATGCACTGTTACCTTGGGTTTGTTGTAGGTCCACTGTGTCAAATTGTCAGTGTCAAGGCAATGTGCCACCAAGTAGCCAACGAACAACAATTTTGCAGAACCAGCCTCTGCAGAGCAACATTACCAAGTACTCTCTGTCTCATATAACTTTGCAAGATCACGACAGTCTGTGAGTGGCAACTTGATGTATAGGAAACAAACAACCTGCCATTTACAAAATCCTGTCTCAGGTGATGAACAAACGAACAAAAATTAATATTACATTGGCTATTCTGAGTAAACTGCCGACGCACATCAGACAAGCAGAAAATACGCAGCTAAGGAAAAATTCCTAGATTAATTAATACATTTCATTTTTCGTTGTCACAAAACAATGGCTGTTAGTGTTAAAAACTAAACTTCGTGCTAAAGTAGTAATATATAGATGTTCAAATGAAAACATTAAAATGATCCGTATTCAAANAACTATCCTACGCAAGAGAAATGGATAACAATTATAAATGCACTGTTACCTTGGGTTTGTTGTAGGTCCACTGTGTCAAATTGTCAGTGTCAAGGCAATGTGCCCCCAAGTAGCCAACGAACAACAATTTTGCAGAACCAGCCTCTGCAGAGCAACATTACCAAGTACTCTCTGTCTCATATAACTTTGCAAGATCACGACAGTCTGTGAGTGGCAAACTTGATGTATAGGAAACAAACAACCTGCCATTTACAAAATCCTGTCTCAGGTGATGAACAAACTAACAAAAATTAATATTACATTGGCTATTCTGAGTAAACTGCCGACGCACATCAGACAAGCAGAAAATACGCAGCTAAGGAAAAATTCCTAGATTAATTAATACATTTCATTTTACGTTGTCACAAAACAATGGCTGTTAGTGTTAAAAACTAAACTTCGTGCTAAAGTAGTAATATATAGATGTTCAAATGAAAACATTAAAATGATCCGTATTCAAATGAAAGAAAACTTTAAACCTTACCAGTTCTTTTCACANATGAAAACATTAAAATGATCCGTATTCAAATGAAAGAAAACTTTAAACCTTACCAGTTCTTTTCACATCGTATCCCCACCCTCAATCCATGCCTTCTATAAAGGCTTGATATTAATTCTAAAAGTCTACAAAAATATTGCAAGGCGTTGTTGAATTATTTTTTTTAATAATTTGATGACATACATTTTAAACTTGTGTCGTTTCGTGCCAGTAATATGAGGAAAGTTAACTATTAAAATGACGGGATCAAGAGGCAGGCCATTGTGCTGTTCCTTTTTTAGTATCACACTCAGCTCACAACACGCCCTGTCATCCCAAGGTGCGCCATCTGTCAGCTGTCTCCCGAAGCACTACCAGCCCAAAAAAAATAACATTCTTGTGTAAAATAACAAATTTACGAACAGATACCAATAGTTTTATTTTTCCGCAAGAGCTGTATAATTTTTAAAGTAACATGTATTTCTGTGTACAGCAATTTTGATTACCAGTCATTTCTATTGGGCCGGTAATCGTTACGTTTACGTCCAATACACGCAGTGTTGTTCTCCCGCAAACCCATTACCTTGTTNTTCTATTGGGCCGGTAATCGTTACGTTTACGTCCAATACACGCAGTGTTGTTCTCCCGCAAACCCATTACCTTGTTGTTTTCGTGTTGTTACTATACTGTATTAATAAAACGTAAATGGGACGCGCGTGGGTAATTTTTAAGCAATTTTNGTTGTTTTCGTGTTGTTACTATACTGTATTAATAAAACGTAAATGGGACGCGCGTGGGTAATTTTTAAGCAATTTTTACGTTATTCCGGGACACATATTTCCAACTCGAACTGTTTAGTATCAGTAATAGCAGAATTACTGCTTTGCAATAGTCTGTCAGTTGTTGGCGAATTAAAGTGTGTTGTCAAGCAAGTTCCCCGAATTACTTTTATTTCCAGTATTAACATATTAGCTGTAACATCCAAAGTGTGATGTAAACTACAATTACTGTCTCACAAATGTTAATCCAAATTCGCTGTTTTGGATAAATTAAAAAAAAAATTAGCAATAATCTAATTTTTTGCAAGGTTTTATATTTTTACTTTTATAACATACAAATTTTTTTTAAATAGTTGTCAGTCTATAAATATCTTAAAATTTGTTTAGCATTACAGTACAAGGCAAGTGGATTAGCTGACAGCGTGTTGATAAAATATACAGTCTCCACTTGAAGCACCAGGTGATGGCGAAAGAATACATAGACGGAAAGTAAACATTTGGTGCTACTTTTGTCGAACTGTCAAAATCTTGCCAAGTTAGATGAGACAGAGAGTATGTGCAAGTTATGCAGCAACTTGTCATGTTACACATCTACTTTAGCTGTCAACATGTGCACATTATCTTGGGGAGGAAAAAAGGACATTCCTCCCTCTGTTACACATCCAAATAATAGAACAGGAGGTGAGAATTTCATTTAAATTACAATAACAATATTTTATGCACCTATTTACACTACACACCAACAAAAAGGCAGTGTTAGTACTTTCGTAGGACAAAATGAATACAACAGCTGCACTACTTTACAAACATAACTACAAATGTTGTGTGATGGGCAAAACCCACAGGGTAAGGAATCAGTACCCCCCTTCCCGCTGGTTCCTCTCCTCACCAGTCTTGCATGGGGGTGGTCTAGCAGGTGGGCAGCGCACATCACCCCCTCCTTAATCCTAGCTACAAAGCCTTACCACTTCTCCTGCTTAGTTGGATGGCTTAGCTACGTCACCACGGCTAGAGACAGAGAGGACACCCAAACAGGAGCACAAAATCCTCACCTTCTACCAAACACCTGCAAAAACCACTCAAAATTACAAAAGACACACACCTATAAAAACTTGACTGAGGTGTTTGGGGAACTAGAACTGACAATTCAGTGTTGCACCGCACCAGCCAGTGCAAGCCAGATTACCACCAGGGGAGGTCTGCGGCAGGGTGCTCAGGAAGCTGAGGACAGAATCTCCTTACTTAAGTTGGTCCCACACGATACCCATTTCTGTAGCAGTTTTCATACCCATTTTCTGCTAGCATTTCTGCTCCCATGTAGGTACAATTCAGCACCTTCCGGAGAGTTCTGACCCCGGGTATAACAGTTTTCGTACCCACGGACATGCCCGAAATGGTAATAGAGCGTGTTCTAAATATCTACTATACCCACAAAGCTGGGAAAGACAAGATGGTGGACACCCATGTAATTACCTCAAGCCATATATATGTCAGTTTACGAAAAGATCACCGGTTCTGTAAAACATATTTATGTACAAAATGAAACTTACTGTACGTGTAAGTGACTGGGAAACATTTCAAATTACTGACACTGTCATATAAACCAATAAGCACAACTTTACAAAATACGTGATAAATAACTGTGAATTTTTTGTCACGTATTTATCCTTTTATGNTAAACCAATAAGCACAACTTTACAAAATACGTGATAAATAACTGTGAATTTTTTGTCACGTATTTATCCTTTTATGGAGCCATTCTGTAAGTTGTGCGTGTGGGCCCGCACCGCATGGTTTTAGGTTTTAAAGTTCAAATCTCCGTAAAATAAAATTAAAATTTGAAGTTATTTTATGTGATACAAAATTGTTGTTTATAAGTTATGTTCTTGTTAGAAAACATTTATTTCTAGAATCCCTTTATCTAATAGCAATAATGCACAAGTAACTGCATAGTGTAATCATCTGGCTGTGTTTGTTTGCTAATCAAATTGATTGGTTTTTAAAGTAGATAATTTGAGCTGTGTAGCATGAGTAATGTTTACCGACATGCATAAAAACCTTATTTTTGAGTATAATTATATTTTTGCCCTCTTTTGGCTTTCTAACCATACACATTTGTTTAATTACAGAAANTAAACCAATAAACACAACTTTACAAAATACGTGATAAATAACTGTGAATTTTTTGTCACGTATTTATCCTTTTATGCAGCCATTCTGTAAGTTGTGCGCGTAGCTCAGCGGAAAAGCGTGTGGGCCCGCACCGCATGGTTTTAGGTTTTAAAGTTCAAATCTCCGTAAAATAAAATAAAAATTTTAAGTTATTTTATGTGATACAAAATTGTTGTTTATAAGTTATGTTCTTGTTAGAAAACATTTATTTCTAGAATCCCTTTATCTAATAGCAATAATGCACAAGTAACTGCATAGTGTAATCATCTGGCTTTGTTTGTTTGCTAATCAAATTGATTGGTTTTTAAAGTAGATAATTTGAGCTGTGTAGCATGAGTAATGTTTACCGACATGCATAAAAGCCTTATTTTTGAGTATAATTATATTTTTGCCCTCTTTTGGCTTTCTAACCATACACATTTGTTTAATTACAGAAANACCTTATTTTTGAGTATAATTATATTTTTGCCCTCTTTTGGCTTTCTAACCATACACATTTGTTTAATTACAGAAAGCAGAAGATTGATTATTCTTAAAGATAAATATTTAAACAATTTGCTAATGTTTAAAGAATGGCGTAAATGTCAGTCGTACATAAATGTGAATACAGTATCTTGTTTTCCATACATAAGCAGTGCCGTTTTACTCATATCATTTTTCATACATTAATAGTGCTTGTACTCAGAAACTTAAATAAGTGCACTTAAACTTATATATATATATATATATATATATATNTACATTAATAGTGCTTGTACTCAGAAACTTAAATAAGTGCACTTAAACTTATATATATATATATATATATATATATATGCACTACGAAAGGCCTACAATAAGATTTGACTACATTCGTACCTCTGCCAACTGTGGACTGCCTGCCATTTGCGAGTTGTTTGGCCTGCCATTTACAATTTTCTGTTAGCACTTCAGGAAATGTGTGGGTATGAGTTGATGCAATCTTTCTCCTTTTCTGCTAGAGAAACTTTAATGCCTTCTGTTGTGCCCATGGGTATAACAGAAGGTAGCAGAAATTGGGTATCGTGTAGGGATTGCTTTAGTACACCACTCATACAACATATAACAACTCACAGGACATTTGAGATAAAGGTTTGTAGGCTGGAGGGACCAATCAGACAAACCCATTGATAAATCCATTCACGAGTCCAGGGTTCCTGTTCTATCACAAACTCCTGCTCGTGATCCCTCCATCACTAAGAAAAAGAGCTATAACCACTATTACCTGAGTTATGAGAGGACCCTTCTACCCCATACATAAAGGTAAACCCAAACTAGCAACAACTGAGAGTGTTTGGTTGGCACTTATAGCTAGGTCTTGAAGGATGAAATGAGGTAGAGATGGAGCAGCAGCAGTAGCAGCAGAATATATGGGCAGGGGAAACTGGAACATCCCAAGAAAACATGTCAGCCAACAGCAACATCCGCTACGACTAAAGTTTTGTGCAAAATGCGAAATTCACCCAATATGTTTCGGATTTTTACATACTACACCTGACAGAAGTATTGAGAAAGGGAGACATGCTTTGCATCAGGAGGGAATGTTTTAAAGTAGATTTCTGTTCTGCACAGAATTTATGCTGGTGATGCATGCAATTGCTTTTATTTTATATGAACATTCATGAAACTGTTTTTTATAGGCACACACATGTACTGTATACATGGACAGATAAGTATTTTAATTATTTAACTGGAAAATTTCAGCCATTAAAATAACATATTTATATAAAGCAAACACTTAAAATTTATATTTTGCTGAACAAAAATTACTTATACATGTACTTTATAATTTGTAGCACTCTATTACATTTTAACCNAAAATTTATATTTTGCTGAACAAAAATTACTTATACATGTACTTTATAATTTGTAGCACTCTATTACATTTTAACCCTTCATCACTCATAACAGAGATCCAAGAGTTATGGGTTTCGACCTTACACACATAGGTCTCCACTCCGCCGGAAAAACACATTCACCCAGCGTTTTTTTTAATTTCTTTGGTGAGAATTTTTTTCTCCACAGAATTTCATAGTTTTTGGCAAACTTGAAACCTGTGTTAGTGGTACCTTTTTATATTGAAATCGTCTAGCAGGAGCGCTACTATCGCTCCAATTTTTTTTTAGTTCAAGGTTTGTTTACCAAGAGCACTGCACAACCACAAACTACATTATTTTTGTAACAAATCCTGTAGAGAATGACCTGGAATCGAACCTGAACCTCATCGACATCATGGTTCTAACATTTCAGATTGATACAGATACCTTTAACCATTCGGCTACCCTGATACCTGGGAATAAAGATTTTTAATTTGTAAGTTCAAATTTGCATATTATCTTTGTATCTCTTATATGCAATACCAAATAAGAAGTTGAATATCACAAATATTTTAAATAAAATTTTAGAAAAAGTAATGAAAAACATATTGAAATTACCTTATAAAACTGAACACACCATGAAACCTTTTCACAGAAAACAGGTGTGTTTATTTATTCATAAACGAAACAATATTTGAAAAGGTTACAATTATTCCTCAGAACTGCAGATATGAACACAGAAAACCTTCAAAATGCTAACATTATTTCTATTATAACACTTTTTGTATACAATAAAAGATCTTTAGCTTGAATCTTGAGAACTTTTCAGAAGGCTCACTTGGGTTCGGGCTAAACTAAAAATCCCAGGCTTGCAGACCTTTACTAAGTTGACGCTACTTGCTCCCTCTGAGTGATATACAGGGTTCAAGTTAACTTTCTGGCGCAGACCATGGGTACCTTGGGTGTCGAGGGTTGAAATCTCGGGAAATGCTTCTTCGCCTTTTCTTTGCTCTATCCCTCTCTGCGGCCATAAGGGCGATGCTTCGTAGGGGGTAATTTGGAGGCTTATTTTACTGTCTTACCAGGGTTGCTGTCTTCCTCTGCGGCGGGGGATGGGTTGAAGGTGTCACTGTTCTTACCAGGTGAGAGGTGGGAATGCCAATGTTGACGGCTGTGATGTAGGTGGCATCTCGAGGATGTGGACCCTCTTCTCGTTCCAGTCCCCCCAAAAGAGGAGGGGGAAGCAGTATTACCAAAATATCAGCTAAACAGAATTTAACTAATAAATATGGCAGTCAAGTTATTGATTAAGCAATGTAGTTTTATTAGTTGTAAAACAGACAAACTGCCAGAGTCTACACCCAGGAGGTTAGCGGCCTTAAGGGCGGGATCAAATACCAACGTTTCTAGGGGCGTAAACCCACTAACGATCTTGATAATTACGGACATGAGGCATCGGACACACAAATACTCAAGACGTCCCTTGAGTGACGAACGCCGGAACTTAGCTGATTGCGGCTCCTGCTGGGGTTGCTTCGGCGGTAGGTCAAGGTTAGGTCTGCTAGGTGACCCTTCACGGGCTCTCAGCTAGGTTTTGTCGATGTGGCGGTCGTAGCTGGTGTCTTCCTCTGGTGCTGGAACCCTTCGGAAACATAGTGATCTCAGCTGGCGTCTTCCTTCGGGGCTGGATATCTTCGGCGGCGTGGAGGTTCTCAGCTGGCAGCTTCCTTCGGCCCTTGGAATCTTCGGTACTCACGGCAGGGCTGAAGCATTGATTCCAGTAGGCAACCTCTCCCTTGAAGTTGCTGGCATCATCTATCGTATAGACAGCGTGTCTCGCATATATCTTTAAGTCGAAAATCGCACGCTGCCACCACGAGCGCCGAGTGCAACCCCTTACTTACTCCACCGCTGCGTGGCTGTATATGCTTGCTGCAAGGCCGTCCGGCCTCGCTGCTATGCGCCTTGCGGGGCTACTAGGTTGCGGCGGGTTGCATCAACGCCCGCTCAGGCGCAGAGCACACGGACTCGTGATCTATTCTCTCGTTGAGAGTGTTGGTTTGCGATGGCAAGGGTATGACAGTGGCGCATTAGAATAATAAAAGCAATATGTAGCACGCGTCAAAGTGTACTGACAGAAATTGAAAAATCCTGTAGAAGGCCAAGATGTGACAATTCTGTGGGATATGACAAATTATTAAAAGGGACAGGATGTTTAAGTGTTCTAATTAAATATTGTTATCTACAAATAAACAAAGCTGTATGTGGGTGGTGTAAAAATATTAGAAAACTCAAAACGCTAGCGAGTGATCTTTGATAGTGTGCATCACATATAACAGGTGTGCTTTCTTAAGGTTGTCTTTTCATCCTTATTGTTAAATATATTTTTAAGTTTTTACTGAAATATATACTAATTAAAATTAATGAATAACAGATTCCATTTAGTTTGATTAAAATAAAGTGGAACCGCGTTATAACGATAGTCGACAATGACAAAATAAATTATTGCTATAGCAAGTTATCGTCATAACAAAATTTACTGTGCCCCATAATTTTTTTTATTCTATTTGCCCTTGTAGATCCTGTGTTTGAACCAGCAGACGCGATGTTGCTTTCTCCTCCATTCTCTCTCCCCCCGCCCCACCCAAATTTTTTCAGCTGCGGGAGAGAGTTAGTTTGCCTACCAATCAGCGTGCTACTTCACTCCTTATCTCTCTCTTTCCCCACCTCTTCTTCTCCAGTCTTTCCCCCCCCTCCTTCCCCTTTTCCTGATTCCACCAAGCCTTCTTTGTTTCCCTGTAAGGCAGAGGATAGCCAACCTCTCAGGTTGAGAAGGGAAGAGATGACACAACGTTTTTTTGAGGAGTGACATTCCAGTACCGCAAAAAAAAAAAAAACAGCACGTCACTAAAAGTGACACTATAAGCAGGAAAGCACTCTGAGGGAAAAACAAAAATTCAAGAATCTGAACACCAAAAGATATAAAAATATGCACCACAATAAAGACACAACTTTACAAAATGAACAAAACAAATATTTTTTTTAAATACTAAATCTTTTATGAAATTTGATCTCCTCGTTGCACATGTCAAAATTAGAAAGACAGAAAATCCATACTGTATTTGTGTTGTGTTATGGTCGCTCAACCTTCAGGCATGACATCTTGTTCGCCTCACGCACGAAAGAGAGAGGGAGAAAAAAAGAGAAAGAAAGAGAAAGAAAGAGAAAAAGGAAAGCTCATGGCTGTACAAACATTCACTCCCTCCCCTTGCTGGGCGGGCGGACAGTCGTCAATGTCAAGCTGGTAGATTATCTCAGCAGGGTGGAGCTTGGGATAAAAACTACAAACTTTGTTTGAAATACAGTGTAAGTTGAGCATCTTTCCCATAGTTGTTTTCCATTCCCAGCGTGCTTCCTTCCATGGGAAAAATGTCAAAAGGCGGGCACAACATGTGAATATGTAATGAAATACTTTCAGTTGTGAATTCAAGTTATGTGAAATGGCTCGGAGACAAGAAATAAATTACTGAATCAGAAACAGTTTGCATTATTCACGGGAAAATGAACATATTATTTTCGGGAATGTTTGTTATTGTTCTTATGGAGAAACATTCGAGACCAGAAAAATGGAGCGGTAGGCTGTTAGCATATCGTCGCCACCATTCCCCTCCACTCCAACAACACTTTTTCCAGCTTACTCCTCTTTTCTTCGCCACGACTAGCTCTACTCCCATTCGTACCTCTTCCCTCCAATATTGTACTCTCTTCCTTATCCTGCACAACATCCGCCCGTTCCTCTTCACCAGCTCCGGCCGACGCGAGTGTCGCCATGCGACACAGACTTACAAAGGCTGGCTCGCGCGTGGCAAGTGGGTAAATGTCACTTTCGATACGACGTATTTAAACATTTTAAAAATACGAGTTTACAAATGTTTGTATTGCTATAGCGAAAGACTTCATTAACAGATTTGCATTATAAACTGAATAATTACCCTTCAAATGATAGGGAAAATGATGGTGCATTTAAAAACTATTGCAATAGTGGATGTGACGCTATAGGCCATACTTGTTATAACGTGGTTCCAATGTAGTTAGAAAAACAACAGATTTATGTTCTAATACCAATGTGCAATTTTTGGCTGTAAAATTTATTTGACGAAATGAAAATATTTTTTTTAATGAAATGTTAACTTTAATGACAAAAAAAAGCTCATTTTATTTACCGTAAATAAGAGGTTCCAGTAATAATAAAAGCAAAGTGAGAAGGCAAGCTAGAGAGAGCACAATGGCAGGACAAACCTGTGACGGTAGTCGTAGTAATGCGTGGCAATATTTGGCAACCATAGGGGTGGAGGGTGGGTGGAGAGGCAGAATCAATGACTATTGGCTAGCACTGACAGCCTAGTGAGGTAATATCTATTTTTAGATGGGAGTAAGTCTAGTATAGCTGTTACCTAGAGAAATTGAACATGCAGCAACAAAAAAAAACGCAACAAATTTATTATAATTATAACTAATTTCCATCAAAATTTACTACTTTATTCATACAAATTTTTGGAGTTCCTAAAAATGAGCTGTTATATAGAAATATGGGTGCTAGAAATAAATAAATATTTCATATTTTTTTTAATGTGGTTTTCAGACTATCAATGAATAAGCATTAAGTTTGTGCAAAAAAATTTACAATATAACCTTTGAGTTTTGAGGGTTAAGACTGGTTGGAATACGTGAAAATTGATTTTATTAGTGCAGGAAATTTATAAGTCCATCCACGGGACCATGAGGATTTATAAATTTACGGTACGACTATGTTCCTCATAACTTAAATCAATTGTACAATACTTACTTGCAATGTCTTCCCGAGCCCCATTGAATGGGCTAAAATGCATCCAAATCCAGTTGATGTGTTGAACCTGCTCACGGATTCAACAACGTTGTCAAAGAGAAACCTAACTCCACCAATCTGCAACAATAACAGAAATTATTAAAATAAAATTTATGGCATTGTAAGCAATAAAATAAATAGCATTGACAAGAAACTGAAAAATACTAACACAATAACAACACATGCACTTCCAACTTCTAACATTTTACAGACCACGCAACTTTCGTTTTACATAACATAAAATTTAATAGTAAAAGTATAATAATTCATCAACTTCGAGCAGACAATACAGAATTATTTTTAACTAACATTAATACAAATCTTACTAAAAAAATTAGGGGAAAAATTATTACAATAAATGTTTAGTTGATGTGTGTGTCACAATTAGGTGAAGTTTATTTGCCACAAGCTACCACAATATAAGTACACCAGCTCTTACAGAGTTAATTTTCATTAAAATTTAATACAGGTACAGTATTAAAAGTACTGAGAACCCCATTTTTAACATTTATAAAATATAGCAAGAAATTAAATTCATACCTCAATAACAACAAACATGCTAATGAAAATAATTAAGTTAAACTTGCACAATATAAGTAGCTCCATAAATTTAGTTGTTACAAAGCTATGTATGGGATCATACAACCCTCAATTAGAAAGACACCAACAAAAAGTAAACATCATAACTGCACAGCCAAAGCAGACAGGATGGTGCAGAAACTAAACACTGCCACTCAACATAGGAAACAAGACCAATTTTGTTTGTGGTCCGTTACTGTATTTTTTTGCTAGGCTACTCATTACTACAGTTGTTACCAAAATGAGCCCCACATTCTAATGTGTGCCTTTCCCATCTACCCAAAGTATGTTCTTTGGAGCCCATCAACTAATTGCCAGGTAGCACTTCTTAAAAAATCACATACAAGATTCTATAAAAAAACTATAGAAGAAATGTGTATATTGAGAAAATCAATGCAAATAAAATGTGTTTCTGTTGCTCATTCTAACAAGGTGAGGCTGTTGGTTCCAGTCTGTGGTGTATAGTATTGCTACCTTGACGAATTGGTGGATTACTGGATATCACTGGATGCTGAGTCATCTGCTGTTTTACAACTTGGTGTTATTCAATAGCAAGTTTAACTTCTTGTCAAACATGAGCATGCATTGGTAGATCTGACCAAGCAAATGAAGAGCTAAAACTATCTCATCTCAAATTATTAGTGGAATGCAAGCTAATTTAGTCATGAGTTTTCAAATGATTAGAAATTTTCAATGTTGTTAGAAACAAATTTTTCATTGCCACAACTGCTATCAAAGTCACTGCCAAATGCAAAATGAGGTTTATTTAAAACCCAGTTCCAGTGATGGCGCCTGACCGCCATTTTGGATCTGGCTGATCTTGACCTTGTGCTCATTCTCGACCTCGTGTCCATGACCTTGAAAGACTTTGAACCTAAAAAAAGTGTCAAACTAAACTACTAAACTTATAACTGCTTTAGAGTTTTCTAAAAATGCTTTTAAAAACTTATACAGCTCTTTGACTCACATGAAGTAAGACTACATAAGTTTTTGTCAAAGTTCTGCCTTTTTTTTCAAATGTTGAAGAAAAAAATTTCAGAAGAATATTCATAATGACAAAAACTATTTCTGAGAAAGTAAAACAACTAAACATCAAAAAGGCCTTATGAATATTCTTCCAATAATTTTTGGCATCACAACTTGACCAAGCAACATTTGCACAGAATGAACTTAAAAGCTGTATTGATACCCAATTAAAATATTAATCCAGGACATTTTTATTCAACGTGTTCTAATACCTTTTCAGACAAATAATGCAACTTGACATTTGAAAATGTATTGTATTTTAGCAATAAAATTTTTAATCTGCAGCACCCCATCATATACTACCCAGCCCGTAGTGTGAGTTGGCACAGCCGGTTATGACCACACCATGTTAAGGTGGGGGTTCACAGTTTGGCAGTAAATTCTTAGTTTATTTTATTGGCTATAATGCACCTCTTTAATAAGTTGATGGAATTTTATCTATTGCTATATAAATTATAGTTTTTACTTTGTTTTTTCACTTTCACAAGAAACCACACGGTCTGAAACTATTTTTAAAATACTTATATATAACACTAAACAAGATCTGTGAACACAATTTTTTACAAACAAATCTTGCCTTATCAACACGTGTACATAAGGATTTCTGTATTATACGAAAACTTGAAGCATATTCTTTCCTATTATGTGCTGAAAGTCATGCTGCCATTGACGAAACTATATTTAAAATAATTTTTAATGCATAAAGCATTTTTTGACTAGTTTACAAAATACTCAAGTTTTAAGATATGACAGACAAATTGCAAGAATTTTTTTGTTTCACTAGTTACGTCGAGTTTACGCTTTAGTTTTGGCTCTTGATTAGTACTTGAGTAGTATTCTCGCACTTGCGGCGAAGCGTACCTCACATTGAGAAACCGGCCAACAGAGAGCAAGTAGTGCACTGTCAGCGACCAGTCTGTTCTCCGGCAGGCCGCTTACGAAGACTCCACACGCGCAGCATTGCCATATCCGTACGTGAGGTGTGAAAAAGTGTGGCTAGTAAAAACTATAATGGTTAACAGGAAAACTGCTTACCACAGTAAGAAGAAAAATAGAAAGGCCTTAGCGAAAATTTTATTTCGGCGAAGAAGAAAAGAAGACACTGAGTCCCAAGGTAAAACAACGAGGACGCAACAAACGGAAGTAAACGAAGCCCAAGATTTTCTGCAGTAAGTAAATGAAAACAGTATTTGTATTAGCTGCAATATTAATATTTATTATAATGAATCGTAATCAATATAAAAATTAGGTTTTCTTTATGCCAGCAGAAAAGAAATCACTAATGTGCATTCTTTCATCTCATTTCAAATTTACATCAATAGGTTAGTTTAAAAAAAATCCATCAGTGCAAAATAATATTAATTGGAAAAATACCTTGTTTGAAAAAATTAACTTTCATCTAAACTAATTCTTTTCTTAATTTTAATTTTTCTTTTGTTGCTAATTATATAATATAAATTGCTGTGAACGTGTTTTCATTTACAATAAATTAGTTATATTTGTGCCTGTGAGAGTGACTGCGTGTGCATAAGTGCACGTGTGTGCGTCAGAGACTAGATCAAAGGCAAGTGAAGATGTAAACAGAACATTTTTGGACATAAATGTATACAATATTGTACTTTTGACCCACAAGTAATAAAGAGTTAGAAAATTATGACAAACAACAGTTTGCAGACAGTAAAAATACTTAAAAAAAAATTCTTAAGCATCAGAAGAATTAATATCGTACTGAAAATTAAATATTGAAACAAATGTATTGGCTTAATTTTTTTATTATTTTTTTTATGCAGCACCTATCACTGTTTCCGCAAATAGTGTGCACAATTTGTTTGTCTTGTTTGCATGTTACCTCCATTTCTGTACATGTGACCAACAGTCTTTTGTATACAATTCAAGGGTTAATTTGGATAACGGCATATCTCCAAAAAAAAAAAACTTTACAGGAGAAAGATTTTTGATTCCCAGTCGCAAATAACATAATAATTTTAAAAGTGTCATTATTTCAAAAATAATAGTTATCATTGTGAGAATAAGGCATGTAATAATAACATAACATTCATCAAACATATTTTATAAAAAAAAACTTTAAACCAAGGTAAACTAATTTTTTTAAATAAAATGAGCCCTTATCCAGTTCAACGCTTCAATTAATTGCATGTCTTAAATTCACTTGTATGTTGTATATAATGTATTCACGGTAACTTCAAGATTTTCTGAAGCCCTGCTAAAGATCTACTTTCAGGGACCCGATTATGTATCCTTCCGCAGTGTGTAAACAAAACAGTGCCATGTGGGAACTGTCAAACGTTTTGCAAACAAACAGTGCCTTGTGGGAACTGTCAAATATTTTATTAACAGTGTCCATGTGGGAACTACCAACATTTATTTTTGAAGAGAAACAATGCCATGTAATCTTAACTGTCATATACTTTAATAAAATTCTCCAAATGTCTAAAAAAAAATGCTAATCAATTTAGCAAAATATTGTAATACATACAAAAAGGTAGATTGAAGTATATATCGGAACTGTTAATTATATAATTTAATTAAAGTTTACTTATTGTATTAAGATTTATTTACATATTTGGTGTAAGGAAAAAGTTAAATTTTACATAATAAACTTTTGGAAGTAGCACTCAGGTTAAAGATTTCACTGTGATAAATGGTACCGTATTTTATCACATATAAGTCGCACATTTTATTTTAAAAATTTTATTGAAAACTCGGGGTGCGACTTATAAGTGAGAAAAATTCCTCCAGCCCCGCACTAACGTTTCATTTACTACGAATTCATGGCCCGCGGCTCGATTTCCAAACTCTTCAGCGAACAAAATCACTTTCATTTTTAAACCTGCGGTGTAGGTACATCGCTTTTCCATCAAGAAACTGTCGGACTTCTTCACTGCCACAACATCAAAACAATATTACCTGCGGCGCAAAGACGATATAATAGAAAGACGTGTAAGCAAATGCTACTGTGCTGCTATCTCTTACGCTTCACAAAAAGCTTTCGAAAATAATCGATTATCAGTTATTGACCAAAATTCGATTCCTTTTCATTCTTTTAAAATATGTTTTTCTGTTAAGGATTGCGAAGGGAATTACGTAACGGAAATATTCAAATGCCTTTCTATATTTTGCACGTTTATTTGATAAAGTGCAGAAATAACAACGCTAATACTAAAATTACATCTTAACCTAGAATTATCTTATAAGTAGAAAGAATGTGTTACGTTAGTTTTATAACCACAATTCAGCGTCTCCAATATCCAATATGGCGTGGTTATACTTCTGAAAAAAAAAACGTGCCCAAACAAAGGGACAAGATGGAGTGTATGAGTCTGCTAGACAGACACTGAAATTTATTTAATTTCAATTAATAACAGTGAAATCTTTACCCATGAGTGCTACGTGAAAATGTAAATATATAGTTTAGGAATATTAACTTTACAATTACGGCATTAAATTTATACATATTAATATTTAACCCACGAACTATTTCTTTTCAGCTATAACCAACATGTCCCTTCAAAATCCGTTGTTAATTCGTACGGACTTTTAACAAATTATTATAATTTATTGAAAAAATATACTTAAAACTTAAAACAACCAATTTATATAGTGCTTCAGTGCTAAAAGCAAGACAAAACCTTTTTTCATATATATTTTTTTATAACCAATTGAACATGTAACTCCTAGGGTGATTTTTCAAAGGTTCTTTTCAAAAGTATTAATAATACCGTGAATGGATTATACAATTAATTATCTAGATTCATTTGCATGTCTTATACAATTATTTGCAAGTCTTCTGTCCTTTTTCATGTGACCTACATTCAATTGCATATGACCCACATTAATTTCTAGGTAACCTGCATCCAATTGCATATGTCTTACATATGGTTGCTTTTCATCTAGTAATTTCCATGCCATCTACTTACAGGGTAATTCGAAAAATTGGAAACGCATCACAGTGAACAGCTTGTAACAATTTGCTGCCCATTTGACTATTGAAGTGAACAGCACGTCTTTGACCATCATAAAGTGTAACGTTCACGGCACGTTTCTGCACATTTATTGTGGTTGTAGCCTTTGGTTGTGTGGCATAGTCAAAGTGTTACAATGCCACGTACATTTTCCACAGAATACACTGATATGGCATTTGATGCTCAACTGTAAACAATAAAGTATGATAACAATAATAATAATTTTTAACTCCTGAAAGGGTAATTCATTATTTTTTCACCTTTCACATTTTTAGAAATACTCTATAAATATTGGGAATAGGAACCACATTTTTATGGCATATTTTGTTCTCAATGAAAGGAATAAGCATTGTGAGTGGCGGTAAATTCCCGTGAATATATATATATATATATCCCTATCTATATATCTATCTCTATCTATATATCTATCTCTATCTATATATCTATCTCAATCTATGTGTCTATCTCAATATACGTGTCTATCTCAATCTACGTATCTACCTCTATCTACGTATCTACCTCTATCTATATATCTACCTCTATCTATATATCTACCTCTATCTATATATCTATCTCTCTATATTCTATATATCTATATACAGTATATCTATATCTATCTATATATATATATCACTATGTATCTATCTCCATCTATCTATATCTATATATCTCTATATATCTATATCTCTCTCTATCTCTATATATCTCTCTCTATATCTATATCTCTATCTCTCTCTCTGTGTGTTATTGGGGGGTGTGTATATATATATATAAAGTATGTAATACACATATATACTAACACAGCATATACTTTTATTTGTTGTAGCATATATTTGTATCTTTAGTCAGAATTCATTTAATTTTAGGAAGCGTTTTCAAGATTTCATTTTCTCAGTCTTTACCAGATATGTAAGCCTGCATCACGAAAATTAAACTTATGATATATTGAAATGGCTTGCATAAAACATAGTGAAGTAACTTGTTAAGTATCATTTCACTGTATTTGGGATAAAATATGTTTTTTGGTGAATAATTATTTTGCCTATATGATTTTATTAGTATGTGTAGTTACCGAAAAATGCTTACATACACTGCATTTATGTGTGCTAAAATGGAACTCTGTAAATTTTTTTAAAAAGAAAACTTTATGCACTGTAGAACCCTTTTCAAGATAAAAGTTCTGCAGTACAGTATTATAGGCTTTGTTTTCGCGTGAAGCTTTACAAGAGCATGACAGTACTTAATACTAATGCTAAAGTATATTAATTTTTTAGACATGATTTAATGTGTATTAAAACTTGTCAGTGCTGAGTTAAACTTTGTCACAAAATTTATGTTGTCAAATGCTTGCTTCTTTTGCACATATTGTGGCCGCAATCCATTACAGATTAAGAGCATTGAGATCACTGATGGCTTACCAGTGTTCGTCAGTAATAAGAGAGCAACCTGCAGTAAACAGTAAATATTTTGTATGTCAGTAAGTTCATAGTTTCGCTACACTCAACAGTGGTACTCATTAAAATGAGNAACAGCTTGTAACAATTTGCTGCCCATTTGACTATTGAAGTGAACAGCACGTCTTTGACCATCATAAAGTGTAACGTTCACGGCACGTTTCTGCACATTTATTGCGGTTGTAGCCTTTGGTTGTGAGGCATAGTCAAAGTGTTACAATGCCACGTACATTTTCCACAGAATACACTGATATGGCATTTGATGCTCAACTGTAAACAATAAAGTATGATAACAATAATAATAATTTTTAACTCCTGAAAGGGTAATTCATTATTTTTTCACCTTTCACATTTTTAGAAATACTCTATAAATATTGGGAATAGGAACCACATTTTTATGGCATATTTTGTTCTCAATGAAAGGAATAAGCATTGTGAGTGGCGGTAAATTCCCGTGAATATATATATATATATATCCCTATCTATATATCTATCTCTATCTATATATCTATCTCTATCTATATATCTATCTCAATCTATGTGTCTATCTCAATATACGTGTCTATCTCAATCTACGTATCTACCTCTATCTACGTATCTACCTCTATCTATATATCTACCTCTATCTATATATCTACCTCTATCTATATATCTACCTCTATCTATATATCTACCTCTATCTATATATCTACCTCTATCTATATATCTACCTCTATCTATATATCTACCTCTATCTATATATCTACCTCTATCTATATATCTACCTCTATCTATATATCTACCTCTATCTATATATCTACCTCTATCTATATATCTACCTCTATCTATATATCTACCTCTATCTATATATCTACCTCTATCTATATATCTACCTCTATCTATATATCTATCTCTCTATATTCTATATATCTATATACAGTATATCTATATCTATCTATATATATATCCCTATGTATCTATCTCCATCTATCTATATATCTTTCTATATCTATATATCTCTATATATCTATATCTCTCTCTATCTCTAAATATCTCTCTCTCTATCTCTATATATCTATCTCCATATCTCTCTCTCTCTCTCTCTCTCTGTGTTATTGGGGGGTGTATATGTATATATATATATATATATATATAAAGTATGTAATACACATATATACTAACACAGCATATACTTTTATTTGTTGTAGCATATATTTGTATCTTTAGTCAGAATTCATTTAATTTTAGGAAGCGTTTTCAAGATTTCATTTTCTCAGTCTTTACCAGATATGTAAGCCTGCATCACGAAAATTAAACTTATGATATATTGAAATGGCTTGCATAAAACATAGTGAAGTAACTTGTTAAGTATCATTTCACTGTATTTGGGATAAAATATGTTTTTTGGTGAATAATTATTTTGCCTATATGATTTTATTAGTATGTGTAGTTACCGAAAAATGCTTACATACACTGCATTTATGTGTGCTAAAATGGAACTGTGTAAATTTTTTTAAAAAGAAAACTTTATGCACTGTAGAACCCTTTTCAAGATAAAAGTTCTGCAGTACAGTATTATAGGCTTTGTTTTCGCATGAAGCTTTACAAGAGCATGACAGTACTTAATACTAATGCTAAAGTATATTAATTTTTTAGACATGATTTAATGTGTATTAAAACTTGTCAGTACTGAGTTAAACTTTGTCACAAAATTTATGTTGTCAAATGCTTGCTTCTTTTGCACATATTGTGGCCGCAATCCATTACAGATTAAGAGCATTGATGGCTTACCAGTGTTCGTCAGTAATAAGAGAGCAACCTGCGGTAAACAGTAAATATTTTGTATGTCAGTAAGTTCATAGTTTCGCTACACTCAACAGTGGTACTCATTAAAATGAGNAGTAAACAGTAAATATTTTGTATGTCAGTAAGTTCATAGTTTCGCTACACTCAACAGTGGTACTCATTAAAATGAGAGAAAAAGGGTTCAATTATCACTATAACCATCTATCTAATCTTTTTTATCTCTTAATTTAAGAGAGTACTTACACATAATAAAAATAATAATACTTGTTTATCTGAAGAAAACAAATTTTTAATAATATAAATTAGGCTTCGAATTTAATTGTGTATTGTTTTTGTGCAGAATTTCAATCTGGACTATTTTGTATTCAATTATGCTACTGTATAAACTTACATAAATAACTCTGAAAACCTACGACTTGAATTGCCCGTTGATATCTCGTTTCACTGTCATGTACGACCACTGTAGCTCCAGTAAAATCAGTGTCTTCCGTAGTAATGAATTTAGCCTCGTGCAGGGTACCACACAGCGGCATGTAGAAACGTGTGCGAGTGATAATCTGTGAGTATCAAATTGCANTTTAGCCTCGTGCAGGGTACCACACAGCGGCATGTAGAAACGTGTGCGAGTGATAATCTGTGAGTATCAAATTGCAATACGTATATCCGGGTCATGCTCAGAATTCTCTATTCTATGTTATCTGCTAAGTTACCCCGTTCAGTAACCAATTANATACGTATATCCGGGTCATGCTCAGAATTCTCTATTCTATGTTATCTGCTAAGTTACCCCGTTCAGTAACCAATTAATATAATGAAACGTATTTTTCAGTTCATTTTGTCACCAGATTATTATTCCTTACTATATAGTCCATTCTCAGCTACTTCAAACTTTTTTTAAAGCACTGCTAAAGTTTTACTTTCCGGATATTCCTCTGCCTTATGCAAATAAAACTTAATCAGGTCTAGAAAATTACACTAAAAGGACAAACGCAACACAATTGTGTGTGCTCAGTGTAATAATATTTTGTATAAGAACTATTTTTTACTTGGCATTGCCAACACACCTACTTCCTCCCTGCTTATTCATATTAATTATAAATTAAATATTGTAATTTATTAATAAAACATAGTTATAAATTNCCTACTTCCTCCCTGCTTATTCATATTAATTATAAATTAAATATTGTAATTTATTAATAAAACATAGTTATAAATTCAATTTTAGTAAAAAAAAAAAGGTAATTTTATGTCAATTTGAGTATAAAACGCTTGAGATAAGTGATATTTAGGTAACAACCGAGCACGTCATACATTAAGTGATTTTTCAAAGGTTTGGTTCAAAAAGTGTGAAGAAACCGCAAATAAAATATAAACAGAATTTCAAATATAGAAAATTAGTATTTTGTTTAAAGTAAGTTTGTAATCATGCGTACATAAAATTTTACTTTAAACATTATATAACAAAGTTATTTCACATAGAATCACACATTCATTGTAATTCTTTTTTTTTTTGTGAGCAAAATACTTACTGCTATATTTTCATAGTATATGTAAATAAATTGGTTTTGCCACTTTTTCTCACTTTTTTTTTAAATTCTATAGTAAATTTTTTTAATAATACTACTGATTGGTAATCTACATTATGTTTTCAGTGTAAACAAATTATAGTTCCTGTAAGTTTTAACAGTTAACCATTTAAATTTTTATGATATCATTTTATTTCTATGTGAGGAGAGAAATTAATTTAAATCAGCATTCCCAAAACATCAAAGTTTCTCGTAAATTTTCGCCAACACACTATAACATTTCTGCAAAATGCATTAGTTATGTAATATGAAAAACCCACTTTAATACACTAGATAANCCTACTTCCTCCCTGCTTATTCATATTAATTATAAATTAAATATTGTAATTTATTAATAAAACATAGTTATAAATTAAATTTTAGTAAAAAAAAAAAAGGTAATTTTATGTTAATTTGAGTATAAAACGCTTGAGATAAGTGATATTTAGGTAACAACCGAGCACGTCATACATTAAGTGATTTTTCAAAGGTTTGATTCAAAAAGTGTGAAGAAACCACAAATAAAATATAAACAGAATTTCAAATATAGAAAATTAGTATTTTGTTTAAAGTAAGTTTGTAATCATGCATACATAACATTTTACTTTAAACATTATATAACAAAGTTATTTCACATAGAATCACACATTCATTGTAATTCTTTTTTTTTTGTGAGCAAAATACTTACTGCTATATTTTTATAGTATATGTAAATAAATTGGTTTTGCCACTTTTTCTCACATTCTTTTAAAATTCTATAGTAAATTTTTTTAATAACACTACTGATTGGTAATCTACATTATGTTTTCAGTGTAAACAAATTATAGTTCCTGTAAGTTTTAACAGTTAACCATTTAAATTTTTATGATATCATTTTATTTCTATGTGAGGAGAGAAATTAATTTAAATCAGCATTCCCAAAACATCAAAGTTTCTCGTAAATTTTCGCCAACACACTATAACATTTCTGCAAAATGCATTAGTTATGTAATATGAAAAACCCACTTTAATACACTAGATAACGATGCAACTAGACTCTGTGTGCGCGCTAGCACAGCTGATTGGAAGCACCAAGCCAGCCTGCCTCGCTGCCTGCCTAAGCGAGCGGGTGGCACAAGGGCGACAGTAGAGGACAGGGAGGTCTCGCAACAATGCTGGGTTCAGGGGTTGGGGGGGAGGCACTCACACTAGCGCGAGTGCCGAGGACCCCTCACGGAGAAGGGTTACGCATGCTCCCTCGCTTCTGAAAGCTTCCTGGAAGTCGCCTGGTTCATATACAGGCCTGCAGAGTGGTGGGGGACATCATTTCGAGACCATCTACCATTTTGTATCAGCAGAATAACAATTTGTAACAATTACGATTTTTATGGTGTGAACCGCCCCCCTTAACCTCCACACTCATGTGAGTTGGTGGGGTTATGATAGAGATAATCAAACAAACACACTACTAACTACAGTATTCAGCTATTTAAGGAAAAAAAATAAGGAGCTTTGAGGAATAATTATTCTTCCAAAGAAAACAATGAAGTTTACTAGCACAATAGTCTATTTGCATAAAAAATTCAAAATTCTGTCTTGTTTTACAGTTTTGATATTTGAAAAATACAATCCCTCTAAGTAAAACAAAAATATACATGTGCTGGAATGACTAGATTTGAGTTGGATTGGTTCATATTAGTATAGCCATACCCAAAACCTACAGTTCATTGCTATTACATTTCTGATAACACGGTTCACAAATTGTCGCACATACTATTTCACAAAACCCCAACTTTTTTTACAGAGGCTCAAAAATAGCCCTATGGGAATGAAAACAAACAAAATAATAACTCCTGCATTTTGTAATCGATTTGAAACAAATGTTGCACGAGTATACATTGATATAACAGAAACTGAGGAATGTGTGAGAGGACCTGAAACAAATAAATCCCATAGCCAAGCATGTAGAAAAGGTCAGTAAATATAAGGAAATATATCACCATCTGAAATGCAATTCCGTAGACGACTTTGACAGTTGCCTTATATTTTGTAAATGTAAACAACACTCGTATAAATGCTTTTATTGTCCTTGTAGGTGTTCAATTTGTCTTGATTTTGACTGTATTTTGCAAAAGATGAATGGATACAAGATACTTGCAGAACAACTCTAGTATTACCTTAAAGAAAATGTCTAGTCACGTTTACCAAACCCAGGATGACCCGACTGTGAATTAAGAACATTACCACTACAGTACACAAACACATCTTCACACAGTAGGAAAATAATAGTGTAAAGAAAAAATTAAGAAATATTTTTAAGTATAATATTTTGGTAACTACTTCATACAAGACAACAAACATATATTGTTAATATACTTCAGTTGCAAATAAAGTAGTGGCAACACTACCAATACATCACCGGTGTGAGTCACATAGCTACGAGGTTTCCATTGCTGATATGGGATGCTCAAACAAGGAGGTGTTGCGAGTTAGAAAGGCTGTGTGTGCGTTATTCAGTCATACACTACAGTGCCATGAAGTAGAAGATGAGAGTGGAAGCACCCCAGCAATATGTTTATGAAAGAAAAACATGCATGGATCAAAACTGCAGTAGCAACACTGTTAGCTCCACCAAATGCTGTGTGCTGTTACCTAATTCACAGTGTTACAGTGACCACAGCCAATTCCAGCAAAATGTTTCGCAAATGTACTCTAAAGTTTATAAAATATTTCATTAAAATCCTGCTAGATTTTGCAAGAGGGTCAATTTGCTGAATAAGTAGGTGAAAATAATAAGTAGTTTACAAATTTGTGATTTGCATTATTAATAAGTGTGCATGACAGTTGGCATGAACTCACAACAATTTTTTCAGAATAGAGGTGATTCGTTCTTCCCCTGACAGGAAACATATTTCATAGTTAGTTTATCTAAATAAGCCTGCCTTGCTTTGAAAGCAGCTGATAACACAGTCTGATTTGTGCTTAGTTGACACAAGATAACGTGTAGTATGGCTGCCTCATTCAACCCAACATTGGTGTCTGTTCTGTAGTCCCAGTACCGTGACAGGCTTTGATCGTTTCTTATTGTTTTCAAGTTGCTTGCGTGTAACGTTTTCTTTGAAATTATGGTGCTAAGTCAACATGTAGTTGTAAAAATTAAGTGGTTCACAAACAAGGTCAATCTATAATCTTAAAAGTTTGCATTATTTTATTTACTACATTATTGAACAAAGAAATTTGCTACAGTATAACTTTTAAACAAAACAAAATTAACAATTTAACAGCGTGTGATTTCAGTAAACATACAGTATGACAAATTATAGCAGACATGTGCAAGAAAATAGGTTATATTCAATTTTAACAAGTTCCAAGACAAAATTTGTAGGAAAGTATCAGATTTTGTTATACGAAATCCAATTATGGGGGGAAGTTTGTAATGGAAAGAAATACTACAACTACAGTGGAACCGCTTTATAACGAGTATAGTCTATAGCATCACGTCCGCTATTGCGATAGTTTTTAAATGCACTGTCATTTTCCCTAACATTTGAAAGGTACTTAATTTAGTTTATAACGCAAATCTGTTAATGAAGCCTTTCGCTATAGAGATACAAACATTTGTAAACTTGTATTTTTAAATTGTTTAAACACGCCGTATCACAAGTGACATTCCCCCACTTGCCACGCGCGAGCCAGCCTTCGTTTGTCTGTATCGCATGGCGACACTCGCGTTGGCCGGAGCGAGGAAAGCGAAGCGGGCGGGTGTTGTGCAGGCTAAAGAAAAGGGTATGATAGTAGAGGGGAGAGGTACGAATTGGAGAAGAGCTAGTCGAGGCCAAGAAAAGAGGGGTACGCTGGAAAAGTGCAGTAAGTTAT
>NQII01001892.1:76898-109083 GCA_002778355.1 Clitarchus hookeri | reverse complement strand
GGGGGGGGGGGGGGTGGAGGCGATATGCTTAGCAACCTACCGATCCTTTTATATATTGTCGGGGTAGGAAGACTGCCGCTTGCAAGGTCATAGCATTGCCACGTGCAAGGCGTGTAAGGGGAAAAGCATGATTACGTCTAACAGTTGGTAGACAATGTTACATTGTTTATGATACCGTATTTACTAGTGTATAATGTGAACCATGACTTTTGCAACAAGTACCCGGAATAATTTTTTTTTAATAAAATTGCACCAACAATTTGTGGCACCTGATAGTATGTAACAAATTATTATTCTTTTACATTAANTTTTTTTTTAATAAAATTGCACCAACAATTTGTGGCACCTGATAGTATGTAACAAATTATTATTCTTTTACATTAACGTATGGTGATTGTGATATGTTTGGAAAATACTTTAACTATGTTAAAAGAAGAATGGCAACAACTGTGTCAACAACTGTGGTGGGAGATTTTTTTTTCTAACTACCAACAGGCTTCCTTTTCTTTTATGCAGTGACATGCTGGTTTTTTTTTTTTGCAGTGCTGGAATGTCACCCCTCAAAAAAACATTGTGTCACTTCTTCCCTTTTTCTCTGCCTGAGAGGCTGGCAATCCTTTGTCTGGCATTGAAACAAAGAAGGCTTGGAGGAATTTATTGATTGGTAACATGAATGGTAAAGGGAGTGGAGAGACGAGAAGAAAGGAAGCGGACAGAGGGATGAGAGACAGGTTTAACTTAGGGGGGCATGGAGGACGCAGTCTGCTGGTCGTTACATTATGCCGCTGTCACAGATTTTTTTGTATTAACTTGTCACTGCATAGGCGTAGTTCACAGCATTCTTTAAACACAGGGTCTACAAAGGCAAATACAATTTTAAAAATTACGGGGCACAGTAAATTTTGTTATAACGATAACTCGCTATAGCGATAATTTATTTTGCCATTGTCGACTATCGTTATAAAGCGGTTCCACTGTACATGGATAAGGAAAATGAGCTTGTGATGCCATTACAAGCTACAGCAACCACCATGAGTTATTTTTTCTATGTTATATGCCACTGTAAGTAAATGAAAATTATTACATCTAAGTTAAATAGATGTTGCTAATCAGTATGTTTAAATGTCAGAACATGTTAACTAAAATAGTAAAAAAGTTTGCAGTTTGTCTTCTCAAACAGTTTCCTAATGGATATAAACTCCCAAATATTTCACGTACATGGTTTATCAATTTCTCTTGGTACTATATTCAAACGTATATTTATGTCCAGAATTGTAATTTATATTACTAAAATTCATATTTTACGACATACATATTACGATGTGATGAATGCTTGATAGATGTGTGGCAACAGGGCTTAGTAATGCTCGCAGATAGGCTGATACTTAGTGGCCGAGAAATTCTGTGCCGGATATAGTAGAAAGTNAACAGGGCTTAGTAATGCTCGCAGATAGGCTGATACTTAGTGGCCGAGAAATTCTGTGCCGGATATAGTAGAAAGTACTTTATCCAGTAATACAGCACACACAATTTTTTAGTTTCCTACTTGATAATTAAACAAACAGTATTATTTTAAAAATAATATTTTTGCTACTTGAACATAAGCTCTGGCAAAGTGTCAAAATTTTAATATGCANAACAGTATTATTTTAAAAATAATATTTTTGCTACTTGAACATAAGCTCTGGCAAAGTGTCAAAATTTTAATATGCACATACATTGCATAACCTCTAAGATAATTATGTAAGATTCTTTCTTTGCTAGGATAGATGTGTGGTGTTCAATTCAAGTGAAACTGCAAATTGTCACAGTTGCCACTCATCACTTGTCCAGTCTGTGTGCTAGTTAAATATAAACTCTGAAATTGTTTTATTTACGTAATGCGTTAAAGAGAATAAAGAATTACAATGTATTCAAAGTTTGAAAAGACTAACCACAAATATTGTGATACACTGGTAGTTTAGTAGAGATCTGTCACCTATGTACATTCCCCTAGTAAGACATCTCTGTACAAACCTGCAATACAGACATGACTAAACATGCATGGAGGTGACAGAATGTTTGAATTTAAAATTAATTCAGTCTTATAAAAATTGTTTTCAGTCTTAAATCAAAGAAAAAAATTTACAATTATTTTACGTTTTAATAAACCTAGACACACAGGCCTAATTGAAAATACTGTCAGACTTTTGCAAGAGGGCACCAAATATTGAATTTTCGCACCAAAAAACCATAGACCATGTCCAATTAAGTATATTTTTGTAATCAATTGGTGACAAAGAAGGTTACAGATACCCTTCTGTCATATTGTCAGATTTTTTTACCAAAGGACACTAAACAGTGAATTTTTTCTTTGGAAAAAAATAGGTTGTGTCCAATATTAAAATTTTTCTAGCTGATTGGCGACAAAGGAGGTTGCAGTTAACTTTCTATGGTATTATTTTATTCAGAATACGTCTACATATTTAATAAAATTATTGTTTCATTGAAATATGCTTTAGTTTTTCTGCACGAGGCCATTAAAAATTGAATTTACACTCGCAATTAAGTACACAGTACAAATGAGACAGTGTCTGTAATTGTTTTGTGACAAGAGACATTGCAGATTGACTTTTGTGGTATAATTTTATTCAGAAGACACCTGACAATTGAATTAAATTAATATCCCATGCAAAAAACATGATTTTACAACAGAAACAATTGAACATGGACTTATGATGCTCAGCAAATCCTTGTGCCGCTCAATATTTTTAACATGTTGGGAGACAAGGGGAGGCTAAGTATAAGCCTCACTGGTATCTTTATTTCTCAGAAAACTGCCTATTAAAATTTATTTATATTTAATTTTGAAAACAAGTAATTTTCACACTAGAGACAATTGAACATGAACTTTATGCAAAAAAATTGTACATTTTGATATACAGGAGTTAGACAAAAATCAGTCCAAAATTCTACAAAATGTCTATAGAGGCAGGTAGATGTTTTGGTACACTGCAGTCCCCTCTTGCGCTCCACTGATATTCTACCACCGGCCTGGCATCTTATTATGGACGCGGGTTGAAACCCGCCCAGTCCTAATATTTGTTCAACGTGTAGTTTACATAACATGATGACCATTGTACAAACGTGGGGGCTAACTCCATGCTGTGTTGCCACATTGTGCACGAAAAATGTCCTTGTACGACATTTTGCCACTAACATTTTTGTCTCCAATTTTGCTCAGGATTCACATGGTGTGATGATGTGGTTCTTATGCGCGTGTTCTGCAACATGCTGTATATATGAAGTTACTGCTATTATCTTCATTTAAAGTCATAATTTAATGTGAAGTTTGCTGAAAAACAGTATGAGACTAACCAATGATTATAACTTCTGTTTAAATTTATCATGTAATTAGATAACAGATACTTTGACGCATGGCGAGGCATAGAGATAGGAATTGCGCTGTATGCACACCCTGAAAAATAACCCACGGGGATGTCCCGAGGTTTAAAAATACGCGGGGAAGAACCGCAGCAGAAGGAAACAGGGAAAGTCCCGAAAATTAGCTGATATAAGCCCTCTGCGAAGGAAACAGGGTAACCCCCTGGCCGAGATTAGTGCAGACACAGCTGCCAGGAACCCCCAAGATGCTTGCCGCACCCCTCCCTCTGCGAAGGAAACAGGGTAACCCCCTGGCCGAGATTAGTGCAGACACAGCTGCCAGGAACCCCCAAGATGCTTGCCGCACCCCTCCCTCTGCGAAGGAAACAGGGTAACCCCCTGGCCGAGATTAGTGCAGACACAGCTGCCAGGAACCCCCAAGATGCTTGCCGCACCCCTCCCTCTGCGAAGGAAACAGGGTAACCCCCTGGCCGAGATTAGTGCAGACACAGCTGCCAGGAACCCCCAAGATGCTTGCCGCACCCCTCCCTCTGCGAAGGAAACAGGGTAACCCCCTGGCCGAGATTAGTGCAGACACAGCTGCCAGGAACCCCCAAGATGCTTGCCGCACCCCTCCCTCTGCGAAGGAAACAGGGTAACCCCCTGGCCGAGATTAGTGCAGACACAGCTGCCAGGAACCCCCAAGATGCTTGCCGCACCCCTCCCTCTGCGAAGGAAACAGGGTAACCCCCTGGCCGAGATTAGTGCAGACACAGCTGCCAGGAACCCCCAAGATGCTTGCCGCACCCCTCCCTCTGCGAAGGAAACAGGGTAACCCCCTGGCCGAGATTAGTGCAGACACAGCTGCCAGGAACCCCCAAGATGCTTGCCGCACCCCTCCCTCTGCGAAGGAAACAGGGTAACCCCCTGGCCGAGATTAGTGCAGACACAGCTGCCAGGAACCCCCAAGATGCTTGCCGCACCCCTCCCTCTGCGAAGGAAACAGGGTAACCCCCTGGCCGAGATTAGTGCAGACACAGCTGCCAGGAACCCCCAAGATGCTTGCCGCACCCCTCCCTCTGCGAAGGAAACAGGGTAACCCCCTGGCCGAGATTAGTGCAGACACAGCTGCCAGGAACCCCCAAGATGCTTGCCGCACCCCTCCCTCTGCGAAGGAAACAGGGTAACCCCCTGGCCGAGATTAGTGCAGACACAGCTGCCAGGAACCCCCAAGATGCTTGCCGCACCCCTCCCTCCACCCCTAGTTTGAGCGAGCGAGTCGCTGACGAGACCAAAATCCTATACAAAAAAACGTGCGAGATACATCAGAGAAGTCCCTGTTTCTGTCGACACAATCCGCTGACAGCCAATTGGAATATATCGAGAGACGGGTTTAAGTCGGGAGCGGCCAAGGTTCGTGGTCATTCAGTCACGAGAGGTCATTCAGTCATGAGCATTCAGTCGTGAGCGGTCATTAAGTCGTGATCATTTAGTCATCGTCGGGCAGTTGTCATCGTCGGGCAGTTATCGGCAGTCGTGAGCAAGACAGAGAAGGCAGTTAGGCGAGAGGCAGTCGTATCAATGGGCCGGAGTTCGAGACCGGCTCAGGCAGTCAGCTGTAATCAGTTGTTCACAGTCAATTGTTCGGGAGCAATTATCGCCAGCCGAGATGGGACTTGTTCGGTTGTACAACCGCGAGACGAGATAGATGAAGCCGAAACGGGAGTAAACAGTCGTGTGATGATAACAGTGCCGAGAATATGAGTAAATTCCCGGAAACAAGTGGTAGCGCCAATCCAAGTGGCGCCATTCCCCGAGAAGGCGAGTCGTGAGACGAAACTTCATGTGTAAATTCCCGAGACAAATCCAGTAAAAGTACCGAGAACTTATGAGTTCATTTCCGAAATGTAGTGGCAGTTTCCGCGGTTAGGAATACAGAGAGAAACGCGATGGTCGGAAGAAGGACGCGGAGGAAGCACTCTCCAACCAGGAACGCAAGCCGGGATTGAAAGGAAAGTGCAAGTCACGGGAGAACCCTAATCCCGGGCTTCATTGAGAGACCGTCAAAGCCGCAGGAAACAGCCAACTTCGTACAGCACGTCAACGAGAGCCAGTCAGAGGGCCCGAACCAGGGCCACCCAACTCACCATGCCTCCACTACCAACGAAGATAACACACCAACAGCCGCAGTCATAGATAAGTAGAGAAACGTCTCCCTTCAACCACCTTCCCCGACGCATAGTATTCAGCCCACCAGCCCTTCAGACAAACGACTTGCAGGGGGGCTCAGTCTCACCAGTGTGTGTAATAACTATGTGACCTTCAGATCAATAAAAGCCTGGTGTGTTAAATAACGGAGAATACGAGTATTTGTTTACCCCTAAAGCAACAACCTCAGGTGTCATTAGTCTGCACCAATATAATTTAACTATATGAACTACAGGCCACCATCCTGTATAACTCAGGTGGCCGAGTAGCAACAACTTTGAACAAACATCGTGAAACTGGCCCTCATGCAAAAATTTATAGGTATAATGAGGTTATCATCCATATCTTTCAACAGACATGTTGGGGAAAAAAATACTCACACTTGTTTATCCATTAAATTTTTAATTAGGTGTTATAATTTTAAATAGGAACATATATTTATGCAATATAATTTCATAACAAAGTACATCACTGGACTTGTGATTTTATAATTAATAGTGAAAAGAAAAATACTTTACACTGAACATGTAATTAATGATATTACATCCGTCAGGGATTTGAAAGACGTACTGTAAAATGAAAAGTACTTGATATTTTACTGTAACTTAGTACTGCTGTTTTGTAATTGTGACACTGATTATTTTACACCAAAATTTATTTGGATATATATTTCATGGGCATATAATTTGCAAATAAGCTATCATGGTTCCCTCACCATATGCATTAATTAAGTTATATTTTAGATGATAAAGTTGACATTTATGTTAATGAACCTCTGCATTCTTAGATCTACAAGATGTTTCAACAAAAGCATGCAAAATTAAACTGGGAATAGGGGTTGCACCTCAAAACGAGTGAATGGGAATCTGTGGTCCATGAAGCCAGCAAAAGGAGATATGGATATTAATATGTCTAACACAAATAAAGGTGTTCAGATTGGTTAAGTGTATTATAGACATTTAGTGTGTACACTACTGGCCTGTAGTACCGTACAGGACCATTCAATTGATGGACCAGTGTTAACGTACCAGTATGTACCTCTTTGAGTTACTCAAAATGAAGGCCACCAACCTCAACACAAGCATGACAATGGCGTACGAGATTCTGCCACACTCATTCAAATATCCCATCCATGTTGCTTATGACATCACAGAGGAGGACTTACATGTCCGTCATGGTTATGACTTCTCTCAGAAGACTTCAAAATATTAAAATAATTTAATACATCATTAAAACAAGATGTTATTTTTACTCTAGGAATGACTGAACACAGATGCAATTTTTGACATTACGGGCATCAAAGATGATCAAAATAAGTAAAATTTTTTTTACAAGCACATAGATCTTACTAGTCAATTCACAGGAACCATTTTACTGGAGGGGTGCAGATTGGTCAGAATTGATCCAAAATCAAACGACTCCTGAAAAATTGCGACCATTTTCCTGGCAACCATGAATGGTCATAATTTTGTGTTTTGAGTGTAATAGAGAAGCTCTCCCTACACACAACACCCCTTAAAACTGGAAAAGGAATCAACTACTGTGCACTGCCTTTTACTTTTGACAGATATGTACTTTTTCCAAATACTGACAAGCAGTTTGTGTTTAAAAAAAGATGACAATGTAAGATGTGGTTGAATTCTCTGCAATTGTTATCACATAACAAACCATGAATTGCACATTTTAAAAGTTTTGCTAACATGTTTTAATGTATCAATGCTGTTAACCTGTTAACCCACAAGCAAAACTGTACAGTTTACAATTGAAAAGATTANAAAAAAAGATGACAATGTAAGATGTGGTTGAATTCTCTGCAATTGTTATCACATAACAAACCATGAATTGCACATTTAAAAATTTTTGCTAACATGTTTTAATGTATCAATGCTGTTAACCTGTTAACCCACAAGCAAATCTGTACAGTTTACAATTGAAAAGATTAACAAAAAATTTCAGCACTCACCTGATGAGGTTTAATAATCCTTGCAATCTGTGGTGCTATAAAGATGTCCTCTTCATCAGCAGGGTGCCCAACATTTACCAGAACTCGCCCTTGCTCATCAGGGATGTTGTAAATGTCATTGGTGTGCATGCCCGAGTTTGTAGGGTCGTCCACAGGCTCCTCGTCACCACTCGACGGCTCCGACAACAGTATGCAATCATCGTCACTGCTGCTACTGATGGTTACTACATCTGTCACAAAGTACAGGCAGTATTTATCATGAGCGTACAGGCAGCATCCCATTAAAAGTTTGCATTTTAGCTTTAGTTAAGCTTACTGTTCAGCACACAGCTGAACTGTACAAAATAGTGACAACACTGTGAGAAATACAGTGGAATCTGTATGTATTGGACCCAGATGGATTGAAAGTCCACATCAATGGACATATTCTGTGGTCCCTTTTTTGACTTATCTACATTTCAAGCCCACATTCATTGAAAATCCACATGTATTGAAATTTTTTGTCAGCCCCTGAGAAACGATGGATAGAGAATCCACTGCAGTGAGCAAAGCAAGTCACTAAGAGATGCAGATGACCTTTTAATAAAATTACTTTTTTGGTACTACATATAACCATGAATATTACAAAGAAAAACTTCTGCTCCACTGACAAACTCACAACATTGTAAAAATGCTCAACAAAAATGCAATATTCTCTCCAAGGAACATTATATTTACTCGTGTACGCACACCATCCTAGAAGGTAAAAATTAAGTAATATGTGGTGACATAGTACAGGCAGAAGTGAGATGCACAGGAATGTGAGAAGATGTGGGTGTGATTATAGCTAGCAAACACTTTGGTTGGCTTTGGCTAGTGGTCAATAACCACCTGCTCTACAGCATTGCCACAATGCATAGGAAGTTAACTCTGATTGTGTAACACTAGCAATAGTGATGGGTGATAAAAAAAAACTGCCAAGTTCAATTTAAAGAGTAATCAAATACACCACAAAAAATTGAAAAGTAATTTTTCAGACATTGGTGTACCGAGAGGAATAACTAGACAATGCACCAAAAATACACCAGGCTTCCACAGAAACAACAGAAAATACTCTGCAATCAAATAAGAATTATAGAGATATGTCAACGACATAAGAAAATTAGGATATGAAGTCACGAATGAAATGCTACAAATGAAGACCAATCATATAGACTTGCACGCCATGAAAAACATACGACAGTGAAATACACTGTTATAAATTTGGTTTGTTACAATACTTTTGCTATAGCCATAATTTATTAATACTCAGTGATAAAATCTATAAAATAAAATACTAATAAATATAAATATTCTTAAAAAATTAACCCGTATGTTCTCACTTGCTGTTAACTATAGAATACTGTGAAGTAAAATAACAATCACTGCAGAGTTGTGTGAGCATAGAGCAAGGCATCAGTGGGCACCTTGGCAGTGAATGTGGGCTGGTAACTAGAATCTTGTAACAATGCAGCGAAACCACACAACCTGCTGGGAACAATAAACCATTTCTTCCCTAACAGTTTCATACACAGGTTTCTACTGACTGCTGATTTTATAAACAATGAGGAGAGAAACACAGTTCTGCAGCATGGGAAGAAAGNTTCTCACTTGCTGTTAACTATAGAATACTGTGAAGTAAAATAACAATCACTGCAGAGTTGTGTGAGCATAGAGCAAAGCATCAGTGGGCACCTTGGCAGTGAATGTGGGCTGGTAACTAGAATCTTGTAACAATGCAGCGAAACCACACAACCTGCTGGGAACAATAAACCATTTCTTCCCTAACAGTTGCCTACACAGGTTTCTACTGACTGCTGATTTTATAAACAATGAGGAGAGAAACACAGTTCTGCAGCATGGGAAGAAAGANTACACAGGTTTCTACTGACTGCTGATTTTATAAACAATGAGGAGAGAAACACAGTTCTGCAGCATGGGAAGAAAGATGACCCACAATACATTTCCACCTCTCTTTTTTCATCATCACTGCTAAGTTTAATAATACTTTGTCTCATCCACTTTGCTCTTCTGCTTTCCTCCCCTGCAGTAACCAAACAGAATTGACTGCACAATGTCAATGACTCTCGTTATCGAAGCAATGAACACTTCCTCAGTTAGTTCTTCCACAGGTGGCNAATTGACTGCACGATGTCAATGACTCTCGTTATCGAAGCAATGAACACTTCCTCAGTTAGTTCTTCCACAGGTGGCTGCTGTACAGTGCTATGCAGATATTATGCTGTATTTTAAAACCACCTATCTAAGACTCTGAAAAGAAGAGTGAGGATTAAACGACAGCAGGGATCATACAAGTAAATATGACACACGCACACACAAACACTAGCATGTGAATATTTCCTTTCTCATTCTCCCCTCTGCNATCATACAAGTAAATATGACACACGCACACACAAACACTAGCATGTGAATATTTCCTTTCTCATTCTCCCCTCTGCTCCTGCCAGTCATCTTGCCAAGCCATTACGAGTATTTACAGTACCAATATCTCAAAATTAAGCACGGGAAAAAATTGAATTATGAACGTCAATTCCTCAATTCTTTTTTTAATAACCAAAAAGGTAAATTGTTAACGTCCAGTTTAAAAATCTCTTTCAGTTCAGTAATAGGCATACAAACTTCTGATTTCATAACTGTGGTGTAAAATCCATTTACCCCTTCACAATGTTAATATGTTTAACATGCTGTGCATCGTGTTCATAAAAAGATAACTGGTAAATAGTGTTCAAAGCATTCATGACAAATGTTTGTTACATTTAACAATAATTTAACCATTTTCAACATAAATGTTGTTACAACATGACTCAATATCTATCATTATAGCGACATCAGTTCACATGTTATAATCAAATTTGAAGTGAAGTTTATGGTTGTTAACATTTAATTTGAGGTAGTGTCGCATACTGGAAGACAGGAAACCTTTTAACTGACCTTAGAAACCACTCCTAAAAACCTGATTTAAAAATAATAACCTTACCTATGATGTCCACATTACAATGATTTGCTTATATATTTCACTTTGTTATTGCAGCAGACTGAAGCCAAGTTTAATTACTCACTGTTCACTATATATAATTTTATTTTTACAGTGGCAAACAATGAAAATAGCACACCTCAAACCAACCATGCAGCAACCACAAAACAATGTGTGTAAATAGCGAGAGTACAGGCTGGTATGCAGATGATCCCATGTTGATGTGTCAATGTTTGCAGCAACGTGCCCTAGTCGTGCGTGCGCATATGCGTGTGTGTGTGTGTGTCTCTATATGTATATCTCAATTATAATATGACTTGAACCTTAGTTGTCATATCAACCTTCAGTTAAAATTATATGTTTTTGCTATATCTGTCATGTTGACATAGTCATATTTCAAGAATATGAGTTTTTCATTAATAATGTGTTTAAAATATTAAATATTTGTTAATAAGCTCATGGAATATCACAACTGATGTAGATTTTTGTAAAAGCATTTCTAATGTTTTTTTGTCAGTTGTATGTGATATATGTCTTTCCAGTCACTTAGATATATCAAAAGGTTATGTGAAACTAACAGTCCAGAACAGGCTGCAATCTATAAATACTCTTGTTTNAGTCACTTAGATATATCAAAAGGTTATGTGAAACTAACAGTCCAGAACAGGCTGCAATCTATAAATACTCTTGTTTAGCATTCTCTCATCATTATTCTCTGCAATTTTCTTGAAACATGTAGTCACTTTGGTTCTATAATATTTTTATATAATTCTTCATCGCAAGATGAAATAGTTTATCCGCTGTTTTGGGAAAGTGTTTCGCCAAAGCTATTTTCTTTTGCACTTCGGTGGTAATATTTTTTCTGTTCTGGTCTAGTTAATATTGTATTTAATATTTGTGTAGCGGTTCCAGTCAGGGACCCCATGTGGCCTTATGTAGCTTATGTATCTTTCTGATGATCTAATGTAAGCTGAGCGGTGCGCCCGTTTCTTGGGATGGCGTTCTCGCTATGACACATTCGTGATTGTCCCTCGGCCACGTCATGAAAATTACAGGAAAGCTTCAACTTAATCTTTTTTATTCTTTTCCCAGATGGGTTTTTCGACAATACTACAAAGCATGCATGTCTGGATATCGTTTTACAACCTTTACCAATAATTAAAAGACTTTCTTATTTTTATAATCAAAAAAATTACGTTGCTACAAAACAATTACTAACAAATTTCATACCTATCTTCAAATTTCATAAGGGTAGCTTAATATTTTTAAGATGCTATAAAAAAATATTACGAGAAAAGTAATAATAATAATACTTATTTCATATTGTGTAATACTCTTATTTTGTGTTGTGCAATAAGTATCCGAAGATAATATTTATATACTTAAAGAATATTTCTTTTGTTTTTTTTTACTCTTGCGCAATCATTTATGTTAATGCTGTTTATGTTAACCAAACCAATCATTCCAATTCCAGTTTCTATTTACCAAAAGGAAAATAATGCACACAACCAATTCAATAACATAATATAGTGCAAATTTTCAAGGTTAGGTCTGCTTCTAACCATACTCATCTTTAATAATTAAACTTACAAAGCATAATTTTCTCTTTTTGTAAAGGTTGNTGGCGTTCTCGCTATGACACATTCGTGATTGTCCCTCGGCCACGTCATGAAAATTACAGGAAAGCTTCAACTTAATATTTTTTATTCTTTTCCCAGATGGGTTTTTCGACAATACTACAAAGCATGCATGTCTGGATATCGTTTTACAACCTTTACCAATAATTAAAAGACTTTCTTATTTTTGTAATCAAAAAAATTACATTGCTACAAAACAATTACTAACAAATTTCATACCTATCTTCAAATTTCATAAGGGTAGCTTAATATTTTTAGGATGCTATTAAAAAATATTACGAGAAAAGTAATAATAATAATACTTATTTCATATTGTGTAATACTCTTATTTTGTGTTGTGCAATAAGTATCCGAAGATAATATTTATATACTTAAAGAATAGGTCTGCTTCTAACCATACTCATCTTTAATAATTAAACTTACAAAGCATAATTTTCTCTTTTTGTAAAGGTTGGACTAGAACGACGCATACTAAAACTTTAATTTTTGTTTATTTTTTCCTGGAGAGCTGTTGTTTACAACCAAGGAATTTCAATCACCACCTTCTTTTGTGTGCCATCTCGTTGCAGTGCGGATGAACTGTTTCTGGTGTTCCCAACCCTGTCGCAAAGGTAGCATTACAGTTTTCCCTACTCAGCAGTGGCGTTGCAAGCACCGACTAGAAGTTGTAGACACTGGCATGTATTCGAAGCCACATCATCACGAGAAACACCACGCATTACCAAACAAGCATACAAAGTGAATAAGAATGCAGAGTAGATGCAAAAAACATCATTTTACACAACTGACTGACTTCAAGAGGGGACTCACAATCGAGCAGAAAACCACAGGATGGTCGTATCGCTACATAGCCCACCATGTGGATTGTCAGAACATACCGCCACCTAAGTTGTTGGAATCAGTGCATACGCGAGGGCACCCACACAAGGAAAACCAGCTGCTCATGAAGGACAAAGTTGACTACCAGTCCAGAGGATAGATGGATCATATACTAGGTAGGGAGGGATCCCATAGCGACCTGGTCCATGATACTGACCAGTGTTAGGATCCTGTGTGCTTACAAACCAATCTTCCTAAATGCCTTGCTGAGGCGAATCTGCTATCCCAGCGCGCTCATTACATGTGCTGCCATTAACTTTGTAACAATGGTGGCTCCGTTTGCCGTGGTCCCAGGTCAGAGCAATATGGAATGCCACGGACTGGCAATGTGTGGAGTTTAGCGATAAGTGCTGCTTTGTTATGGGCTTCGTTGTGTCCAGGTGTGAGGGGCCCTTGGTGAACGCCATATCCAAACCTTGCTATCGAGAGCCGCACTTCCCCCATGGCAGGCATTATGGTCTCGAGAGCCATAGTCTACAATAGCCAATCCACTCTCGTAGTGTGATGTGGAACATGGACGGTCAAGCGGCATGCGGATGAAATCCTACGTCTACATCTGCTACCATTTCTGACTGGTAATCCACTTATGATATTCCAACAGGATAATGCGCGACCACACACAGCACGGGTCACCCAGGACTGCGTCAGTCATGTCCAAACACTACCATTGCCTGCCCGCTCATCTGACATGTCCTCAATCGAGCATGTGTGGCACCAGCTACCACCGTGCTACAATACCCAAAATTTGGAACACACCATCCAACAATTGTGGGCCTGTCTGCCTCAAAATAACTGACATCTGCTGACTCTAGGCCAGACCCTCTTACAGAATGTGTCATAGTGTGATGAGGTGCAATGCATTATTGAAAACGACCGAACCTACTGAAAATTTTCCAAGCTTCAAGCACAGGCTCTTTTATTGGATACCAAAAACAAGTTTTATAATACAAGATAATAGGGTTTTGAAGGTACTCTGCATTCATATCTGCAGTTCTAAGAAATAATTTTAACAGAACATGCCTACCTTTCTAAATATTGTTCGTTTCTGAATAAATACACACACCTGTATTCTGTTAAAATGTTTCAATGATTTCTTCAGTTATATTTAAGTAATTTCGGTATGTTTTTCGCTACTTATTCTAAAATTTAGTTAAAAAATTTTGTGACGTGCGTGTGTGTGTGTGTACGGAGTGGAGAATGAAATGTAGGCATAGCAGTCTGGCAGAACAGCAGTATCAATCAGGTGGGTGCAGCTGGAGGGAGGGCAAACCAACCACCTTCCCCTCACCCTTCACCATGGCAGGGTTGCATGGTTTCTCGCTCTGTGTGCACAGTCACTCTGTGTGGTAGTGACTGCTCATTATAACTGGATTAGGACCTTTTACCACCTTATGTTGTGTGTGTATAAAGCCAGTGAAGGACCAGGTAATGAAACTGTGATAATAAGCCAACATTTAAATAATAAATTTTTTGTTTTTCCTGCAAGAAGCCAGTAAAAATTGGAGTATGTGCTCACTAAACAAAGTTGCTATGAGCGCTATGTCTTTTTTTGGCAACAAGAGGAAGACCTATATGTCCGTTAAAGTATAATTTGTAACTGAAAACGTCAAAATATTAAAATCAATGACTATTTCATTAAAACATGTTATTTTTGCTTTAAAAACAATTGTAAATGGATAGAATTTTTAAGTTTTTGGTTGTCAAAAGTTAATCAAAATAAGTAAAATTTTATCTTACAACAGAGGTGCCAACCATTTGCCAAAGCTATCAATTGTACTTTTTGAAAAAAAAAAATCAGTAGTTTCCAATAATTTTCAGTAGTGACAACATTCATCCAGCCACTCTCAACTAAAAATCACACACATACATTACAAATAACAAAGCAAATAAAAAAACCATTTTATAATAAAGACAAATGGTTCTCAAGTAATAACAGACCTGCATAGCTCGCTAAAGGCTAGAAGTTGATTGTCTATGGCTAGTTACAGGTTCCAGTGGAAGAGGCTATGTGTGTACTATATATAAAAAACTATATAAAGGGTTTTGGCATTTATTGTTACATGTGATGTTTTACTTTTCAAATAGATGCATCAAATCTGTTTTTAAAATTTCAGCTAAGAAAAATATTTTCTTTTTAGTTATTAACATGTGGAAGGCACCCAACCTTGTTGCACACTTAAGTCATATTCACACATTTCATTGAAGATATGGTACCGAGATACATTTGGTACAATATGTAAAAACATAGTAAAACATGCTTAGAAGAATGGTGTTATAAATCATTTAAATACCTTCTATGAGTTCAATTGATTGTTGACAGTCTACTTATGCCATAATTATTGGATTAAGATTTTATTTACATTTTCAGATTTTTATCTTGTGCTTTTAACTTATTGATGAACTGTTCATGCACAATGCATGCATGATTCCACTCGAGTGTGTGTTTACAATCTACGAAACAGAGAATACAGTTTACACTGTAAAATCCCTTCCCTCCCCCTCAGTGTGTTCATATGTGCACAGCTTAAATATGTCAAACTGGGTAAAATTGAAATGTACCGGTACTCCCAAGCTGAATTTTCCAGTATGATGGGAGCTGTTTCCAACTAAAAATTTATGTAACACTATGTTTAAACTTAATTTTTTGCATCAACAGGAGGTAGTATATATTCTTCTAGGTTATCATTTTATTCTTAAGATGTCTTGAATACTGGAATTAATATCATTTAAATAAAACCGCTGATTTTCCTGTGAGATGCAACTCAGGGATGTAGGGGCTGCCCAAACCTAAAAAAAATGTGATGAAACCAAAAGACATTAAAATAAGACTTTTGAAGTATACTTCATTTGGTGTGTTGAGGGTAAAAGTTTAGTGTGCAACGAAAGTTGCGCGCGCACAGTGTAACAAAATTCAACAGTGAACATGGTAGGAGTATGACACAATGTGCATGCATGTATCGTCTAGCTATATATAAATGCAAGGTACTAGGGCTGAGCCAATATTGGTACAGATATATCGAAACCGGCCAATATCGTAATTATTGGAATTGTGCGCAATTCATGTTTAAATCGCCGATATTATAACCGACATTTTGCCCTAAGAATCTAAGATGATGCTGTTTTCAACTTGCCATAATTGGAGTGGCTTAGCTCACTATTTGGTTTTATTAAAATAATCACTATTTTTAAATTGGTTTTTACTAAAGTACCCAACTGGCTGTGTTTATTTCCAAAGCAAAATTAGGCACGTTTTGCATGATTGTTTACAAAACATGTATACAACAAAACAATAGTAGCCACCATTTGCATTCACTGAATTTTATCTATGGAGGCAAGATTGCAGCATAAACAAAACTCAACATTTAATCAGCCTAACACATATATAGTATTAACAATAATTTATATTTACGATTACTTCCAAAAATATTTTGCCTTAATAGTTTCACGACAAACTGCAAACACTGCGACACATAAAAAAAAAAACTTATGTAATCTTGTGATGATGTTACCTGCTGCACATTACTGCCTCCTTGCGGCGCTATTCTGACGGTTTGTCTTTTTTTTTTTTTTTTTTTTTTTGTTGGTTTGTTTGCTGTTGCTGTAGTAATATGACGGTTTTAGGTTAGGGTACGAACGTAGTGAAATTATTTACGTGTGCCAGCAATAAACAAATGATATGGCTGGAAGAAAAATTGACTTGTGGAATTTCGTTTTACCGTAAGCAACACGCAAGAATGCAAGGCTGTTTACAATATTTGCAAATGTTTGGTTTCGAGAGGCGGTACATCATCGAGGTCCTACAGTATCCCAAACTTAAAACGGCACCTTGAATGTACCCACCATTTGAAGAGTTATGTTTTTTTAAGAGTTTCATTGCGTAATGACATGCTTTTGGAGATTATTTTTGTCTTATAAATATGCTTAAACTTAATATGTGGATCCCAGAATTATATTTATCATAATAGTTAGGCCTATTACTGAAACAATAAAAACAAAGACAATTAGAATTTTATTTAGGTAAATGTTTAAAATTTAAGTTTTTAATTTTTTGAAACTTGCAATAATATTATTTTTTCTTATCAAGACAGTATCGGTACTGATATCGGCAATATCGGAAAAGGCTCAAAAACCATATCAGCTCACCTCTACAAGGTACACAACATAGCATGTGGTCATATTTAAAACCGACAGAAAATAAGTTAATGTAATAAGCAAATTGAGAAACATTTCATTTATATTAGTAATTCCTTGTGAATAAATATATATATATATATATATAATATCTTATTAATTAATTTTACTTACATTGTGCCGTGAAAAATTTTTTAGTGACAAAAATTGCATAATAAAATTTTGAAAGTGTTTTCAAGTATTTGAGGTTAATTTTTGTAAGTATTATTTTATTAAGTTATACTTATTTTGACGCGTTGAGGGTAAAATTTTTGTGTGCAACGGAAGTTGCGCACGCACAGTGTAACGAAATTCGACAGTATGAAGTTGGCCGTAAAAGAAAATTAAATGTGCATATTTGTTATACTGATTAAGTTTACTTGTCATAGCACGTGGTTATATTTAAAACTGACAGAAAATCAGTTCATGTAATAAGCAAATTGAAAAAGATTTCATTAATNCATAGCACGTGGTTATATTTAAAACTGACAGAAAATCAGTTCATGTAATAAGCAAATTGAAAAAGATTTCATTAATATTAGTAATTACCATCAGAAGAACCAATGGAAATATATTAATTTAATTTAAATATAATTGACTCAGTTTTATATGACAATGAATGTTTTAATATTATTTAAACTGTATAAAAATAAATATTATTTTTATTTAATTATGTTCTTTAATCAAAACTTTATTAATTGTATTTAATGTCTNAACTGTATAAAAATAAATATTATTTTTATTTAATTATGTTCTTTAATCAAAACTTTATTAATTGTATTTAATGTCTGTCTTCGGTCATTTTATCGTTTTCCTACTTACATAAATTATTTGCATACGTAATAAAATTTTATTTTAGTCATGAAAAAGAAGTACAACTTCTAACGCGCGTATGTAAGTACACGCACCCATTATTTAAATATTGAAGTACATTCGGTTTACTTGNTATTTAAATATTGAAGTACATTCGGTTTACTTGAAATCACATTATATTTAAGCTATAAAAATTCTGATTATTGTTCACATTTCACAGCTAATTCAAGTGAATTCTTTTCTTCTGTCCTGCCCAATACTGAACTGCAATGCCAAATGGAAATTCTTAAAGAATTATGCCCTTCAGCATAATGGAAAGTACGGAATCAAAAGCTGANGAAATCACATTACATTTAAGCTATAAAAATTCTGATTATTGTTCACATTTCACAGCTAATTCAAGTGAATTCTTTTGTTCTGTCCTGCCCAATACTTAACTGCAATGCCAAATGGAAATTCTTAAAGAATTATGCCCTTCAGCATAACGGAAAGTACGGAATCAAAAGCTGANGAACTGCAATGCCAAATGGAAATTCTTAAAGAATTATGCCCTTCAGCATAACGGAAAGTACGGAATCAAAAGCTGACTCACCCAGTCTGTTTCTTAAATCAGTTTTTAGGAGCTTTGTCTGAGAGAAATCTCTTTCACAGTCAGCTGTGAAGTGGAATGACTGTTGCACAATAAGTGTACAAATTGAGTACATTTTTTTTGTTGTCAACTATGTACTGCTTGATTTCACGCCACTTTTGTTAGCATGGTCTTGTATCAAATCCAAATCTTGCAGACAATTTTTTCATGGCTTCTGTTCCATATGTGTCCAAATGGTCACATGAGGCTGGAATATGTGAAGGGTCAAAGGCTGAAGAGCACGTAAGGATGTCACGTGATCATTAAAACTTATTTGAATGTTTTCAGGATATTGTAATTTTGTGTTCTTAAAATGAATTGAGTTACGTAATTGGTTTGGTATGATCTGAAATACTTGCTGCAGATAGGGAAAGCTCTACTGCACACTGTGCAGTTGGAACACTGGCCACATTTGTAAAGAATGTCGTTCACTGGCTTCTTCCCATCCATTGATCCCAGTTTTCTTTTGTTTCCTGATCTGAGAAAGAGGGCTGGAAGACTTCCTTTTCTCCCTTCCTTCCTTTGAAGTGCCAACACATCCTACCTCCTCCTCATGTTCTCTTTCTACCTGTCATGCCCATTACCAGTTGTAAATCTTCACCATGTTGGCTGACCTAAGAAACCATCCCCCCCTCACACTGGTGACAGGGTATGGGGCCCTCTTGCCAATCTACAGGGGGAACTAATGGCCCTGAAATCCTGAGATAATTATCTTGAAACCCCTGAGCGGAAGGGAGAGGAGGTGATGAAATGCTGTGATATATACTAGGAGAGGAATAAATCAGCTTTGTAACTTGCCTAGGTAGGTTTAAAAAACACGAGTACGAACTTGACACTTTGTTCAGAAACATGCCATATCATGTCGGTGTAGCCAGTTGCCACTTCTGCCAACTTCGGATTTGTAACAGTCCCGCCATCACATCTAAATATATTATAACAAGTATTCAAACAATAACATCTTGTTTCGGTTGTAAATTACAAACTCAAAAATCATCATTTTTACTGTAATGTAATAAGTATGAAATATGCTAAAATTGAAAACATGTATAATTTTCATGCTACAACAGGCGCTGCAAAACTTCCCGAAAGAGAGAGAGAGAGAGAGAGAAAGAGAAAGAGAGTGACAAGCTCCACTCCGTCTATTGAATTTTATTCCTCGGACGAAAAAAAAACACCAAGTCACTAGGGCCTATGCACCGTAATTTATACTGATATTTTTAACTGTAACAATGAAATATGTTTCCTTCAGTGCTACCTAAAAATTCAAATATATCAATAGGCAACGTTTAATTTACTAATAGTATACCAAAAACTAGGATAAAACAATATTTATCAGTGAAATATTTCTTACTAGCTGTTTTTAATTCGCATTTAAAACCAAATAAATATTATAAGTTATAGAAGACACTAAGGTAAAGTTTTATTTATTCAAGAATAAAGTACTTTAAAGTTAATCACAGTGTTATATACTTGTGGTATGCTAGTTATTGAAAAAAGAGGTTGACATGTTACACGTAGGGTAATTTTTCAAAGGTTCGTTTCAAAATATCCGAAGAAACTGTGTGAATGGACTATAGCTTCATTCCTGGCCACTAAAAATGGATTTCGCAATTACTGAAAAAAAATTACACTACACACTCTTTAAACTTAATTTTTGGCATCAAAAAGTTGTTTTATGTAACTTTCTCCAGTATTACTTTATTCTGAAGACTTCTTAAGTATCAAAATAAATTTAAATAGTTGAAATGAAATGGCTTATTTTCTCACAAGAAGCATTTGAAAATGAAATTTGCACTTTCTGAAAATTATGCTGCACTCTATTTAAACTTAATCTTTGGAGTGGTCAATTTCTCTGGTATATTCTATTCCGAAGACATCAAGTATCAAAATAAATACATGTTTGTAATAGAACTGCCGATTTTTCCACAAAAAAATTATTGAAAATTGACTTTGCACTCACTAAATGTGACTATGTACTTACTCCTTACCTTTTTTTTTTTGACAAGCGAAGATTGTATATTTGTATATATCATTCTGGGGTATACTTTAATTCAGAAGATGTCTGTCTATTGAAATAAGTTAATATTTCATTGAATTTTCCACAAGAAACTACTGAAAATGGACTTTGCACACACTAAATTCGGTGCAAGGTGTTTAAATTTTTTTTGGGACAAGGGGAAATTGTATTTACCGTTATGGGGAATAATTTCATTTGGAAAATGTGTGTCTTATTAAAAAAAATTAATATATAATTTTAAAATTTTTGTTATTTTTGCATCAGAGACAATTAAAAACTGATGTAAAGTGAAAACACACTTTAAACGTAATTTTTGGGTTTTAGGGGGAAAGGGAGGGGGCAGTCAAAATCGGTTTGCTACGATTTTACGAGGCCGTTAATTTAATGAGGCCATTATCAGGAACCATGAGGTCTTGTAAAATCAGGTCCCAACAGTATATGCCTATAGGAACTTGTGTGTGTATATTTTTTCTTTTACATTTATCTGTACTTTAAAATATAAAATAATGGTGCAATGGTTATACTACAGCAACAATTGTAAGGGAGAAAAAACAGCAGGCCTAAGTAAATACTGTTTTAAATATAAATAACTATTTCACTACTATACAAACTGCAAAAAACGGTTTAGCCATGATTTATATTTTCTACTTAGCTGACACACATTTATGTTAAATAGATCCTTCTGAAGCACTGTTGTTAACATACCCTTTCCTTTCGGTTTGCCAGACACCTTTCTCATGGCTGCACGTGCCACCTCACTGTCAGACTCGTAATCCTCGTCAGAATCAGAGTCTGTGGGCATGTCCTGCTGCTGCTGCTGCCTCGCAGAGCTGGACACTGGTGCGATAGACACAGAAGGCGTCATCATGTGCACCTGGCCTGCAGTGCGTGGCTTATTTCCCATCAAAGAACGGGTCATCCCGGACTGTGAAATTGTGCGCCCAGAGCTTAGACTCTTCTGTACTCTCAGGAATTCTATTAGTTGCTGGAAAATAGAAAGACACTTACTGTCAAGTGTAAACAGTATGCACACAAGTCAACTACAAACATGTCTGAAAATGCTAAGAATAATGCTTTTTTTTATGTATTTATAACTGTGTTGCATATTACTGCTAAATAACTTATGACAAGAGTACTCCACATTAAATGTTTGTTGATTGTGTTTTTTTCCCAAGGGTTAATGGCAACAGGGTAACTGAATTTTATTTAATCTGTATTCACAAAAAATTTGTATCTAAAATGAACTTAGTTAAGTAGTAATGGATTTTTTCTATCATTAGTCAATTTTAATCGCAAATTAACATTACTTTTGGGATATGTAAGTTATCAAAGAATTTCTATGGCAGCATAAAACTGGGAAGCTTAAAAAATAAAGTGTAAATATTATTACATGTGACAAACAAAAATGGAAATGTTGCTAGCATATTTAAAATGTAAAACACACAAAAGATATTACCTTAGGGCAGCGATTCTCAAACTTTTGAAACTTGCTGCTCCCTTTCCCTGCTGATCAGATACCAGCGGCACCCTCATGGCACAGATGAAAGTATAAGTCAGATAAACTCTGATTCTTGTATTAGTTTTTGGATAGGATACTACTTTAAGTAGGAAAATTAAGTTCAGTAACGATAAAGATATAGTAATTTAATCATGCAAAAAACAAAATACTACGTAGAGCACATTTGTGTTTAAAAATGGCATGTCCATCAATCTTAATTTTCATAGTTCTTCATAAACACATAATAACAGAATAAATAATTTCACGTACTCAGCAAATTCTGAAAATCTATCTCATTTTTGGTTAAACAAAGAACATTTTTTATTATTACAAACAAATACGAATATACTTGTTTTCTATTTCACTGTCGTAACAAGAAGAATGAACTTGTTTATTCTTAATTACTTCATGGTATCTTCTTGTTATTTTAGATGTTTCAACACATACTTATTTGTCGGTGTTGTCTTTATTGCAGTTACTGCAGAAAACCCATATTCACAAAGATAAGAGACAGCAAACAGAATCAAAGCATGGAGTACTTTCTTGATGATCTCATGTAATAAAACTGATAACACTAAAATAATATCGCATTTCTGAAAAATTAAACTTGCATTAAAATACTAACACAAATTCTTGACTAGTATACAGTATTAACACACTACAAGCTCTACCTACCCTTTTGTTGCATCAAAAAAATGTTGAATTTCACACACTTCAGTATATCTACTATATAACAATTAATTTCAAATAAATTGAGAGTGATGGGCGACAAGATGGTAGAAGCAGTACATGTATGTGTTTCCAAGAAGGGTGTTTTCAACCCTGAAATAAACACAAAAATTGCTAGTTTGATCAGCTCAATTTATGTGATTGACAGTGATCTGAGTGCACATGGATTGCATACTTCCTGGCCTATATGTAGCATGCCCACCAAGCAGGTTTCGATAAGACAACTGGACAAATAAAAGAGACAAAGTCAAAATCTTGTTTGAAAAACTTTGTATTGCAAATTATTGTAAAGTATTGCACATTTCAATGCAGTGGTCTCCCTAGATGCCATTTTTTAAGGACTGTCAAAAAATTTCCATGCATGCAGGATTTCAGTAGATGAGGGTTCTGACATGTACATCAATAAAATGTAACTTTTAAACTTATTAAACTTAATGTTGAGTATTATGAGAGCTGTACATTATCTGTGAATAAAGTTCAACTAGTAAACACAATAAAATGGGAATTTTTAAAAATGTATTACTGTATTAGTATTACTGTAAAAAATACATTAAAAACATTTCACCTCAATTTGTTTGAATAAAGTATATAACATCTCAAAATACCACACACAATTAATTGTAATCCGACACCAAATGCAAGCCGATCTAAATCTTTCAAACCCTCTGAAAATGAAAATAATAGGAGACAATGCAAGCCAAATGTTGAATGTCCCTTGCGCACTCGATCAGCTGGGCGCACACGGGAAGGTTATCGATTGGGCAGTATATTCAAAACGGGCAAGACTGAGAAGGAGGCAACGCGGCAGCAGTAGAAGTGAAACAACGTACAGCTCAACGCCACTACAAGTTGTTGACACCTTGCACACACGGCAAATGTCTGCTTTTTAAAGTAATTAATTATATTTCGCTGCAAATAACTTGCCNTCAACGCCACTACAAGTTGTTGACACCTTGCACACACGGCAAATGTCTGCTTTTTAAAGTAATTAATTATATTTCACTGCAAATAACTTGCAATTTTGAGACAGAAATGAATAATACGGCTATTAAAATTTATTTCCTCACAGTCTTTTAATTATTAATCATTCAAAATCACGTACTCTGATTTTCCCGTACACTTACACCTGTCACGAGTTACGCTGCACTCGGGCTCTGTGCTTACCCATTATTAAATGACAAAAGGTGTCGAATTGGCCCTTACAGGAAATCAGTTTATTCAAAAAACATGTGTCTATTGAAATAAATTAATATATATCTTCCGATTTCCCAACAGGAAGTTACTGAAAATTAACTTTACGCTTGGTAATACAAGTTGCTTGATGTTCAAACAATTTTTGGTAACAAGGGGAGGTCAAGTTAATACTTCTTGGCATATAATTTTATTCACAAAGATGTTGTCCATCAAGTTAAATTATATTATGTTTTAGAATCATGTCATTTTATGACAGATAAAATTAAACACCACCTTTATGGGGAAAAAAACTACCTTTAATCACAAAAGAACACCTCTCTTCAAAATAATAATTCCTCCTTACAATGTATTGTGAAACACTTTCAGGCGAAACCGTTTGCTTTGAAATACTAGTGATGATAGGTGCAACTATTTTGAGCAACAGATAATCTTGATAAAATTACTATACAATCGCCAGGCGCACTTTATTTGCTCTGTGGTCAAACATGTAAGGGGTGAAGGCAAATGCGTGCGGCCGAAAGAGAGAGCGAGAGGATGCACTTTTGTTATGCTAGACATGCTTTCCCTCTCAATAGCATGTAAGGGAAGGAAGAAAGATGCACAGCTGAAAGAGAGAAAAATAGGAAAGAGAAAGTGAAAGAAAAAAAAAGGACTCAAGGTCGCCACGCTGGTTGCTAGGCAATGGCTTCCCCTCTCGTCAGACGTTAAGGGGAGGTAGTAAGCTAGACTCACACCATGCTGCAGAGCAGTGATAAACGGTGGCACGTGATGTATTTCACATCAGTTACTAGGCATTTGCATAAACAACCAGCTTAAAAACAATCACTGCAGGAATCTTAGGTGATGGGATCAAAAGTTATTTTGATTGACGCAATATCTAATAAACGAATAATACGAGTTGCTCCACTTTTGATATTTCGCCCTATACCACACCACCAGGATGGGTGGCAGAAGACAGCCAGGAAGGCTTTGGCCTTAGCCAGGGAGGATGCATAGTCTGAACAAAGGCCCAACCGGGTTTATATTCTGCTGCAGGAGGAAACTACCTACATGTCAGAGAAGTGCAGTGGTCTACAATCGACCTTACCAAGCCTTGCCTGCAGGAGAAAGGTGCACAAGAGGATACCTCCCAGGTTGCTTTAGTGTGCCCGAGCTCTTTTCCCACTACCTTTAACTCCACCAAAGCATCAGCCTTCGGGGTCTTACCCTGCCACTGCAACAATAGTCTACCAGCTCATGCCCACCACTGGCCGCGCTCATCCTGAGACCTTCACCCCGGCATGTTCACATACTTGGCCTGTGATACGCCCGGCATTGCCCCGAGCAAAGAGGGCCATAATCACTATCCCTACCCCTAAATCTACTGCCCCCACTAATATCTGCTGAACCGAAGCAGGTGAGACATCAAGTTTCTTTCTTGACGCCCAACGTGGGGTCATTGATGCTACTTTTCAAGACGGAACTCACGGCTGGGAAGCCCCTGATGACTTTAAGAGTCATGTTAAACACCCCCTGGTGCCTGAAAAATCTACAACCATGGCATCCATCAGTGAAACCAAACAAACTACAGAGGGACAAACTTACAGCATTCACGACTGGCCTGCTTGGTATCATCGTACCTGCCAACTTTAAATAGTCGAAAAGCAGAAGACTTTCCCATTCTGAATGTAATACAAAATACGAGGGGATGGGGTATGAAGCACATCATATGATTCACATTTAAAATTTACTCACCTTAAACACATGTTTTTCAAGATTTTGTACTATTTTTCACTTTTTCTTCTTCTTCTTTAATATACCGTATTCACCCGTAAACAAAACAACACGTTTTTACTTTGAACAGTATTTAAAAAATTGGAGGTCGTCTTATGGCAGAGAGCAAACTGTTTCAACCTACAATGATATGCAATGTTTACATACCCATTCAACTGCCAATCGCATCACATGTGAATGCATACATTTTTCACACGCACACCCATGTGTGCACGTGCACACACGTGTGTAAATAGACATATATGTAAATAGACACACGGTTGATAATAACTGTAAATATAATTAAGTTATGACAAAATTTCCCTATTTACATTACTGTAATAGCTTTAACTTATCTATACATATTATAAAACTCAACGTTTCTCTGTCTGTCTGTTACAGTGCTTATCACTCAAGAACCACTTATTCGATTTTTTTTTTTTTAATTCGTAGCTATGTTCTCTGGCCAGGTTTTAGTATATATTTTGTTATGTAAAGTAACATAAGGAATAGGCAATGATGATAATAGTGAATCAAGACAGAAAAAAGTTTGCCGCCAGCACGCTCTCTTGCAATAAATACGCTGTCTGAACCATTAACGATGGAACAATATCATGTAGTAAAGAATTGTGTAGAATAAAAAGACCTAAAAAAAACTCCACAGTAGCACTTATCTATCTATAATTTTACCTAAACAATAATTCTGTCATCCATGCGAGTGGAGCCGTGGGCACAGCTAGTTGTTACTATGTAAGCAATGGCAGCCATTTAGAATTCAAAATATGAATCTCACAGATATAACAGTACAAAAGTAGTATACACTTCTTACTCTCTCATACCACGGCCGCGTTCCAAACTACCAACGACCTGCAGTAAATGTTCAGTTTTGATTCAATATGGGTGGTGCTACCTGTACATATTTCTTTCAAGAGTTTAGTACGCTCGTATAGTTATTTTATTCTATGGTCATATTGTTTTCTTACACTGTAAACAGAAGTCAGTAAACAGAAGTCGAAAAATATTTTCTGAAAGAAAACAGTTAAAATAATATGCCATATATTATTTAATGTTTTAAAAAAATTAAATACTAGCATTTATTATAGTGTACATTTATACCATCAATTTTAGTCATTTAATATTTTNATGTTTTAAAAAAATTAAATACTAGCATTTATTATAGTGTACATTTATACCATCAATTTTAGTCATTTAATATTTTTATTTTATGCCGTGATTTAAGTAAAAAAAAATTTATGATTTAACTTTTTTTTTGGTGATTCTATGCAATGTTATTGTAAGCTATAGAATTAAAATGGTGAGTAAATTATTTTTCTTGAAANTTTTTTTTTGGTGATTCTATGCAATGTTATTGTAAGCTATAGAATTAAAATGGTGAGTAAATTATTTTTCTTGAAAAATGATTTCATAATATGGGGGTCGTCTTATTTTCGGGTGAAGACGGTGTATGATTATCATATACATAAAATTCAATATTACAAAAATTTTTTAAAAATTGTAGATAAGTTGAAAACTTTTTAAAAGTCAAATTTATGAGATAGCAAGGACAATCACAAATACATTTCCAAAAAAATCGTCAACTTGTAGTCCTCACACCTTACAGTTGAACTGTAGAAATTTTATTTTATTAATAAGTAATTATATGACTTAAATATGAAGAAAAAGTCATTGCCGTTTGAAAAAAAATTTACCTTTGTATTACAATAATTATTTTTTGTAAATTGTAAGACTCTCAAATGGACAACCTAATTTTTCTTGCGTCCCTTTTGTACATTTCAATTTTCAGCGAGTTGTTTTCAAATAACTGTTAATTATATATTTTTTTTACCACATTTAAAGAGGTGTTTAATTAATGATGTTACATAATACACTAAAGTGTTGTCGTTTGTTGCATGTTTTTAGTTTAAGACAATACATTTTTTTTTGTCCCTAAATTCTCTCACAAGTGTTACCTCATGAATGTTACAGCATTCTTTGAGAGTTCAGAAAATAAATTGAGGTGGCAGTGGACTCTGGAGAAGCCATTTTGTGTTAGCTTTTAAGACTATTTTCTCTAAATCCTTCACAATATTGTTTTCACATAGTAAGTATTTTTAATGATTATTATGAGTTACCATGGTTTTAAAATAAATAACATTTAAAGCGAATGGTTTGCAATAACATTAGAAAGTTTATGCAAACTGTAGTCACATTTTACAATCGAAATACGTATGAATTTCAAGCACAACCTAGAAACCGACAAGGACGTTCATTACGTTCAGAATTCTCAATAAGCTGAAGAAATTCCAAATGGCCTTCGTCAAATAACCTTGGCACTTCGTACTCCATCATAAACATCAGCATTAAGCAAACCCGTTTAACAGTACGTACTAAGTTAGAGATTGTTGCTTGAAATTGTTGACACGTGAGAAACAAGAAGGGGAGAGGTTATTTTAATTACTTATTAATTAACTTATTTATTTATTCAATGCATTATTTTCTAAGCACAAAAGCTGAAGTGGATTTGCCACAATAATAATAAAGAAGAATACATAACACATTACACTGAACAGACATATGTGATTAACACGTTAATATTTCAGAGGTTAAGATACCCAGTGAAAACATTCCCAATCAGTAATTACAATAAATGTTCATCATTTACAAGTAGCATAACTCACAATTGCTCTTTAATTGAATGTTACAACTTATTAAGCTGTCGTTTTTTAGAATGGTCGTCCACTATCTTGCTTAAAAGGCATGCATTCTGTTGCCTTATTTCTCACCACTTCCTTTCCTTAAAATAAAGGACGCCTTCAACTGGGATGGATTACGGGTGATTCTTGCCTTGTAATTAAGGCTTCCTATTTGATTTAAGGATGCCTTCGTGAAAAAGGAAGTGTGCATATGGCCCTAGGAACCTAGAACTTCCTGCTAANCCTTCGTGAAAAAGGAAGTGTGCATATGGCCCTAGGAACCTAGAACTTCCTGCTAGCATGTGCCTTTCAATTTGAAATACAGTTACCAAAAGCCTTGTGGGTTCCTTGTGGGTGCCCACGTCAGTGGCAATGGTGGTTCAGATATGAGGAATTCGTCACCAACTGGGAACAGTTAGCCTAAATATTGATTGCTCATTTATCGGATCTACATAGGGTCGACCTGTTAACCAACAAATTGTACAGGCAGACACAGAAAGAGGGAGAGGAGGCTGAAATATTCATACACCATAAGGCATCATTTTCCAACAGGTACACCCCAGGTAGGATGAATTGGAAGCAGTAAAGCTCACTACTCGCTTGTTACTAAAGGCAGTTCTAAATAAAGTGACCACTCTAGAAATCAATTTTTGAAAAATATCACTGCCCACAACTGCAATATGTCTATTCATGTGTGTCACCGCATAGGCTTGTGATGCACNTATTTTTGAAAAATATCACTGCCCACAACTGCAATATGTCTATTCATGTGTGTCACCGCATAGGCTTGTGATGCACACTCCCATTAAGTTGGTAATGAAGTCGGAAAAGTAGCTCTAGGTAATAACGCTTGTTTGAAAATACTTAAGATGTTAAATTATTTTTATTTTAAACACATTTAAGTACATATTAGTGTAAAAATTGTGTATTTATTATAAATCATAATTGTATTGAGTCGCGTCATCAGCGCGTTGGTAAAAATCAATGGTCCGTTGTTTTGTTTTGGTTCCTTCTGGCTTTGCTGTGAATTTGGAAGCTTGAAGTTCTCATGTTTAAATATTTCTAGTTTAATTTTCAGTTTATCTTTAATCAGCTTTGATTTATTATAGCTTTTATAGTGTTTATTTTTGTTGTATTGTTTTGTGCAGCCATGAGTTTCAGCAAACCTCAACAAACGAATAGCCAACGTTGAAGACATCATTACCGTTGCCCAGAGCATTCAAGTTATTTGTTAGTTCGCTGAAGAGAGATGAAGCTCTGCAACATCATCAAACAGGTTGGAGCTCTGATTTACATACCAATACATGTTCTATATTGGATAGATTTTATTGTGCCAGTGTGTGTTGATTGAATGAAGTTATTCTAGTGAATCTCTACACTACATCAATTTTTGCAGAACCATGAAGAATCATAACTTCAGTTTCAAAACTTGTGAAGTTTTGTCAGATGTGAAGGTGACAACATATCAAATTTGATGTGTGAAAATGTAAGAGAAAGGAAATGGTAAAATTGAAATTTCAGACTAGTGTAACTGTTTGGAATGCAGTCTGTTTTATGATAGACATATAAATCACTAAAAAAANAAATTGAAATTTCAGACTAGTGTAACTGTTTGGAATGCAGTCTGTTTTATGATAGACATATAAATCACTAAAAAAAATAAACAGTATTTGTATAGGGGTATTATTTTGTGTTTAAAATGCAAACTTTGATAAATATGTTGAGTCCNTAAAAAAATAAACAGTATTTGTATAGGGGTATTATTTTGTGTTTAAAATGCAAACTTTGATAAATATGTTGAGTCCCATATGCAACACAAAGTTACATAAAAGAAATTATTCAAGTGAATTTTGTTGGCATGTGTCACATGCACATGGTTCCTGAAAGTAAACTATTAAAAAATTGCAATCCTAAAACAAAATCTGACGAGAATAAATTTAATGAATTAGTGAAATGCTGGTACTTTCCACTTTCAATAATTTGTTACAAGTAAAGCATATGCATACCAATTTTACGTCTCATTCTATAGTAAATATCATGAAAGACAACTCAAACAAAAGTTTTTATGTAGCATTTTAATTTTACATAGTCTCGCAATTGTGCAGTATTTTTTTTGTTTAAAAGATGTTTGTTACTTACACATTTTAATATTTCACACATTGCGAACATAATGTACGTGCATCTAGTTGAACTGTAATAAAATAACATGTACCAAGTTTCGAAAATTTCCTATTTACAGTACTAAAAGATGGGAAACTTTGCGTCAAACGTTCACAATATTTGTATGTAAAGGATAAAATTGTGGCACACAATTTTTGTGAAATTCATGTTCATTGATACACAGAAAAATATTCTGAAGTGATATCATTAAGGGAAAATATAAATAATTGCTTGCTTCTATGCAAAAATGTTTAGTTGTGTGAAGACAGGATAACGTAATTACGAGCATATGCCTTTTAAGATTTCAATTTTTAAGTTAGTGAACTGGCAATAATACATCATTGCCAAGTGACATCGGTCCTATACATACAAAATTAAAGTATTTGCATGTTTGTAATGGGCACTCGTGTGAAGTCAATAACATGTATCGTGAGAAATATTGATGGACTGACTCAAATTATTGCCCTGCTTGTCTGGTCTGTTGCAGGGTAATTTAATTCAACTTTACTGATNATATTGATGGACTGACTCAAATTATTGCCCTGCTTGTCTGGTCTGTTGCAGGGTAATTTAATTCAACTTTACTGATAACATATTTTTTTCTGTGAGTGCTGAAAAAAGTGGCGTTGGAAAGTTTCACTATGCCTGACAATACGTTAGTTAAGATTGCAAGTAGGCTCCTGGGCTACCAAATATATATAAAAGGACACTAATTCAAGTACTCGCAGTGTAGTACTTGTCGACAGGCACACCACACACAAAGAAGGACGACACATTTTCCACGTGGTTTCGCGATCATGACGTTTCGCTGACTAAGCCAGTTTCATCAGGCGGCGAGTTGTAGGACACTGTAGTATGGTGGAAGGGCGTTGTTGGTAGTAAACCTAGCTACCAGGTGGCAAACTACGGTGGGTCGGGAAAATTGAAAATTTGCTGGTATAGGTATAGGTGATGAGAGTGGTTAGGAGCTGGTGATAATTTGTAATTGAGATATACTAGGGGATGCAGGTTAGTTCCTGACAATAGGTCAGGGAAAAACTAAGATACTGCCTGTAAAACAGGGAAAAGTCAGGGAATTCCAAAATGGAATTTTCAGTGGACACCCTGAGTGGCACAGATTTTGCATGAATTCTCTATGGTCACTAAAAAATTATAACTAATGAGACAGCCCTGTGAATTATGGGGGCCTATTACTAAAATAATTCATGGTTCAGTATAAATGTAGGATTGATGGAGAAATCACCATGGTACAATGTAGACCACCATGTAGACAAAGATTCATGTATGGATTATTTTGCATCCCAGCACTAATGTAGGATTTGTACAAAATCATTGGAGACACACGTGAATCTAGGATTTGTGAGAACTGAACAAAACTTCACAGCTTAAACCTAGCCTACAAACAGTATTCTTTGGCAAGAGATAATATAGGCATACATGTGTGTGTGTGTGTTTATATATATATATA
>NQII01001892.1:38275-76886 GCA_002778355.1 Clitarchus hookeri | reverse complement strand
CCCCCCCAATCTGCAGAGAAATTAACAAACATTGTGTCATGAGAAAATACCTATTTCATAAATATTTCAGCAACTTGTGTTGTAAAATTTTGTTGTGAGTACAATACACATTTGTTGCCTTTATGTATGAATTTGAGCAAATAAATGGAGGAAACATTTCCAACAAGTGTGTAGGGTTACTTATTCACTCTAATGAAGTGCATAAAATTGTGAAAATTATACAGCAATAGGTTTACTCACTTATTTGGTTCTCTAAAGTTTTCATGTGTACGTCCATTTTTTAAAAAGTTTAAAAATTAATGTTACATATTAATTTAAATACACTCATTAGCTAAACCTTGTTTTTTCCTAGTGATAAATCTGCAAATATTAGGGTCAGCCTCTTTTCTGGTGAATAAGGTAAATACCCTGGAGAAGGAATTCCTACCCCACTGGGGACATACATATCTGTTGTATATTGACAGTTCACTGGGACTGCCTGGTACATAGCATGCCACCACTGTGCCGTACAATCCTGGACAACCCCCAGTTACAACCCCAAAGGCAATCTGACAGAAAAAGAATCAATAAATTAAGAAGAGCCTCCTGGTTCGAATACAAGGAGACCACAGGGGATGGGACAGCTACCTACCAGACATTCTGTTTGCATTTTGCAGACAATGAAACAAAGCTTTGGGAGCTACCCAGTGAGCTGTTACTTGGACATATGCTGGAAGACACAAGGAGTGGGACTGGAAGGCCAAACCCAGTGAGGTACCCCAAGCAGAAGAGGTAAGGGGAGAAAGGCTAAAACTGGTAGAAAAAGCTAGTCAGAATCAGACCCGGTACTTGAGCAGGAACGATCCAGCACCCTAAAATCCAAGTGACTAATCGAAGAATGCAAGAGGGTGTATGTAAGACACAGCCATTTAGCAGCAAGACTGCCCACTTCTACGCCAGGTTTCACCTTAAATGGGAAGGCATACTACAGGTACGTCAAAGACTCGAGAATGCCCTATGGATTGAAGGTGAGGTCAAGAACATATGCAAGGTACATGTGACCCACATCAAAAGAGCCGCCGAACCTGTAGTTGCTCAAGACACTGAGCTATGCCAGCCATCACCATCACCATGAGTANAGCACCCTAAAATCCAAGTGACTAATCGAAGAATGCAAGAGGGTGTATGTAAGACACAGCCATTTAGCAGCAAGACTGCCCACTTCTACGCCAGGTTTCACCTTAAATGGGAAGGCATACTACAGGTACGTCAAAGACTCGAGAATGCCCTATGGATTGAAGGTGAGGTCAAGAACATATGCAAGGTACATGTGACCCACATCAAAAGAGCCGCCGAACCTGTAGTTGCTCAAGACACTGAGCTATGCCAGCCATCACCATCACCATGAGTAGCACCAGAGTATGGAAGGAAAAACCACTTCCTAGATGAAGCAGTGCCAAGAGGGCTCGCCATCGCTCCTACCATGATGTCCCCCTCCCCTGAGCCCCAGTGCCCACCTTCACCAAAACCAGAACTAACCATAAGAAGAAGTGTGTCCATCACCCCTCCTGTGGTGGGCCAACCAGCAGCCAGGAAGCACCACCTCTCACAGAGCCAGCCCCATCCTCGTCTCCAGTCACTGCGAATGTCCAGGAGGAGAAATATCTACCATCGAGGAGGGGAGGTGAAAGCTTCCCTGCCAAGATGTATGCAAAGGCCATTATCTTCACACCATGGGTCCTTGACTCGCAACCAGCTGACACGGAGCTTCCACCGCAGCAAGCCAGTCAGAGACATGTCCTGCCACGACGACAACAGCAGCCGTGGAGAACCAGCTCAGCGGCCATTAAGGGGAAGTTGGGGCACTACTACGGGACACATTGGCACCATCCCATGAACTTCAACTGGCCTACCACAGAACAGACACTGTGCGCTTAGCACCCGCTGAGAGTATCGAGGGTATCGTGGTATCAAGAATCAGAATCGGTCCATCCCTATTTTTGAGATATTCAGTACAACACAACAAAAATTCAAAACTACTCTAACATTAAGAACATAAAAAATACATAATCATCTGAAAAATGCTCTGCTGCCCTCTCTTTTCCTGCTTTTTCTTAACTTTTTTTTGCTCTTGTAAAAAATTTTGCAATTGTACAGTAGTGAAAAATTATGTTTTTTAAGGTTTAAAGCACTGTAACTGAAATTATAGTTGATAATCTATGAATTTGGATTCCAATAACTAAAGGTACATTATATGAGCTAAATATAAAAGAAATAAGAGGTTATAAATAAAAATTAAGCTGCAGTTATGTACTTCACCATACCAACCATGAGATGCTGATTAATATTCATTTATAAAAATCAACCACATTATTAACAGTTCTAGTTATAGCTAACCGCAGTGGAAAGAAAATTATAAAAAAACTTATAAACCTTTATTTACTAAGGCCAAAAACTATAAATGACATCATGAGCTCTAACAATTATAGCATGACTACAGCATGTCACCAACAGTTTTGCATCTACAAAATATGCTAAATACACAAAGAAATGTTACAAATAATACATTTTAAAGCAATTAAATATTTAAATTGTTTCAAAATAATTCATACTTTTCTTTCTTTTACTAAACCCAGAAACACACTCAAAAACTATTAAGAAATAGAATTTTTTAAAATGTACAAGGAGTTAGCAAACAAAGAGGAGTAGTGACTCACTTTCTTGTTTCCCTGTGTGTTGGTGGTTGTGGTGGTGGATGCTGTAGATGACGGTGAGGACAGCTTCACAAGAACAGTATTTGGTAGTTTCNTGTGTTGGTGGTTGTGGTGGTGGATGCTGTAGATGACGGTGAGGACAGCTTCACAAGAACAGTATTTGGTAGTTTCACTTGGGTGCCAGTGCCACTTGCACCTGGGATTTGCTTCAGTATTGAAGAGTTTCCTTGAAGTATAGAGATAACACGATTCTGGGTCTTGTTGTTCTGTCGATTCATGGCTATCTGTCGCTGCACCTACAAAAAATATTTTTGTTCAGCAACTTGTAGTGGGATGAGACACCTCTAATTAATTACAGTTCTCCATGAAATTAAAACCTACCCATACAACCAGATTACTTTAAAGTAATTTTTCTGTTGCAATACTTATTCCTTATAATACGCTTTGTCATCCAAGGAGAACTATGCTATAGTTGTTGAGTATGTTGAAATTTCAATGGCCATACTAAGAGTGGGAAAACAATATCAGGGTGTCCACTGAATATTCCATTTAGGAATTCTCTGACTTTTCCCGGTTTTCCAGGCAGAATCTTACCATTTTCCCTTACCTATTTTTAGGACCAAAACCTTCAAATACCATATATTTTTATTGCTGACACAACAAATATGTTATCAGTTAAGTTGAATTAAATTAGACTGTAACAGACGAAGTAAGCAGGGCCAACATTTTATTCAGCCCATCTATATTTCTCACGNAGTTGAATTAAATTAGACTGTAACAGACGAAGTAAGCAGGGCCAACATTTTATTCAGCCCATCTATATTTCTCACGCTGCACACTATTGACTTCATAGGAGTGCTCATTAAAACATATAAGTACTTTATTTTTATATATAGACCCCATGTCACTAAGCTTAGATGTATTATTGCCAATTCACAAACTTAAAAATTGAAATTTTAAAATGCATATGCTCATAATTACACTATCCTGTGTTCACACAACAAACCACTTTTGCAGAGTAGCAATTATTTACATTTTCCCTGACCCAGGTGTAAATTCCTCGACATTTCCCTGACTGTTCCCTGTTTTTTCTGTGGGGTGGACAGCCTGAATATTCTGTTTGTTTAATTTCAATACACAATAACATAAATACACAAAACTTGGCAATAAAAATCTACTTAACTGACTTTTTTTTTTTTAAGTTTCAATAAAAACACCAATTATAAATCCTGCTACTGTGATATTATGCCAGAGCAAACTTTGTGATAGCTTGAACTCAACAGAGCTCTACAAAGTTTGCCACAATATTACAAATCCACAACCTTTGATAATAAGTAATATCACTTTACCAACAATTTCCATGAAGCAGCACCTAACGTCTTCAAAGTGAGCTATTCAAACAAGTGATTACCAAGACATTATGCCTAACAAAACAACACCACTTTGAGGGCTTTAAAGGATAAAACTGTAACATCAATAATTTATGACAAATGGCAATAAATAAAATAGAAATATCTATGTAGAGGAGAAGTGTGACATATTCAGTAATGAAAAATATGGCTATACCTAAATCTATAAGTAGATCATAATGGCCTCAAGGTAACCGCCAAAAATAAGCTTGAGTGTCAACAGCAAAAAAAAAAATGTAAACAACCTTATGCACGCTTACTATTTTCTATGTTTCAAATAAGTATTTTTATAACATAGATCAACATAATTTTTTTAATTTCTTTTTCACTTAAACTTGCATTACTGTATTTACTTTTTGGACACTGTGAACTGAAATAAGTAAAAAATTACTTTTATTTGTGCTGCACTTCAACACCATTGCTTAAGTAACCACCTAAATTCAACTTAAAAAAAAAGCAAAAAAAAAAATTTTACGCATCACTGAATCTGCACATTGGTGATTCCAAAAATTGGCATAATTTTGTGAATTGATACAGCTCTACATAGGACCATACAAATACACGTCACCAGTAATCAAGTGGCATGAAGTTTCTTTTATTAAAGTGAAAGATTGCTGGCACTCCACAGTACGTAAATTAGAGACAACTATCATACAATACAAAAGCCAAGATAAAATGACAAAGCTCATAAAAAAAGTACATGTTATCCAATTTCATACTGAACTGAAATGATTCATCAACACAAGTCAATCACCAATATTTGAAATTAAATTCAGAAAAATTATTGCAGCACTTCCAGTTGAATTATGTGCAAAAAAAAACCTATAAATGAGGATTTTTAGCTAAACAATTAACTTCTAATGGCCCTATCAAATTTAACATTCAGCAACTGAAAGTAGTGATGACCATGACATGCCTACACCAAACAGATTTTCAAGCTGGAAAAAAATATTAGAAGGGGACGAAAGTTACTGTCATAAAGAAACACTCATAAACTTAAAAGATTATATATTGATAATAAATACTAAATATGGGTAAAATTATTATTTTTTAAATTGTTTGCATTTTTAAAACAAAGAAAGTACACAAAATATAATACAAGAACCCACCTTATGTACTAACATAACTAATGTTGTTTTGGTATGGATGATGTGATACTCCCAAAAGTTAAGCAATAATCCATCCAGTACATAAAAATATTGTTAATAACTCTCTAAAAAGAGACAAAATTGCAATTGTTTGTTTGAAATAATTGATACTGCTATGGGGATGAAACTCTAAATTTCAATAATTACATGTTTGTGAGCACTTCAGGGTACATTTTCTTAAATCCAAAAGTATTAAATGTACAAAATAACTAAATACACAACTTAATAACACTTGGCCAAAACATGCATTACCTATAAAGATTTATTCAACACTGGGAGTCAGGAATCCCTATTTAATTTTACTGTTCCGAAACTGGGTATTGCAAACAATTTAATGTTCATTCATCAAATAATATATAAGAAACACTATAAAAATGTTACTGAAACATTCTGAATTGTTTACTACAATAATTACCACAGTCACGTAAATTAAATTATTAAGACATTCACAAAATAAGGGGAGTAGAGAGAAAGGGGTGGAACGCTTTATTATAACAAGTCTTATGATAATTAATCTTTACCTCATATTAATTTTCAATCAGTTTAACATGTACAGCAGAAGCCTTGCCCTTGATAATTTTAAACATATTAAGGTGAAGACAGCTGTAAGCACCTCTCTAATGATCCGCTGCTGCTCCTGCACTCTCCGCAGCCTCTCCATCTCCTGGCGCTGCGCCGCCAACGTCTCCTCGTCCAGCTGGTTCTCACTCATCACCTCACGAATGTTTCTGCGCATGTTGGATAGTTTGCGTTCTACCATTGTTTTACTATCCCCATCTTGACTTTCGTCAGAGTCCGATGATGAGCCGTTTTTCCCATCTTGGCAACCGTCGTTTGCTAGGAAAAAGAAATTATATTCACATAATCTGAGTAGGTATTTTACTTTAAAGGGATCTGATATACTCAAACACAGGTGGGTTCCAGAACAAGATTCTGTCAGTACGCAACTTGCAGATATACATGTGTTCCACGACATGTTTCCACTTGCTAAAACAGCTTCTTCTTAGGAAAATGTATCATTTTGTCACTTAATAAAGACACAATATTTTCAGGCTTTGACTTTTACAGGAATCAATAACCCCAAATAAACTGCTTGTAATTGCAAGCTGACTCCTATAGATTCTGAACCTGGCCAACACCATACAGTTATTATTTAATTTTTGGCACCACTGCCACATGGAACCACAAAAGTAAGAGACCACCAGAGTTGCCTACACACTGTCATGTGATATAATGATCTTCCTGATATTCAGGCCTGCATCTTTCCTGCACTGGTTAGTAACAGTAACACTATTTACAGAAGCAAGCTACTAGCAACACGAAGGTCTCTACAAACAAGTATCACTACAGCCATATGCATTCTCACCACAGTCACACCAAAATTTCAAAAACACAAACCTCTGGTGCTACATGGCATAAGTCACAACTACCCAACAAAATTCAAAAATAAATTGAAGTACTCAATGTTAGGCAACCCATTTCACCTCTACGGATAGTATACACATTCCCAACCATCAAGCACAGATCATCACAGAAGAGTACCACAACAGAAGATGCCACCTGCATCATTGACTGCCATCCTAAAGAACTAACTCATAAGTCACTCAAACAATAACAGGACCAGAGCAAACATTTTTTACGATAATTTCCCACCGACATCCGCAGTGAGTATGCTTCTACCCTGTCTCAAAGTAAAAGTCCATCATGTGTGCCCAAATTGATGTTGTTACCCCTTCCCTGTTGACAATCCCACGAGTGACCTTGAAAGTGCTGCCTTCAGTGACTTCTGTCTACTGATAGACACATCCTTGATAGAAATCCAGCATTAAGCCAACTTACGATCCACCACTGTGTTATCCACATCCATCCAGGGAGGTTCAATGTTTGTAAGAACTGGGGTAGCTCCAGTAAAGTCCAACCTGATAAAATGGGGTTTGCTGGACGTGAACGACGACAAATGCGATTGCAGTGCACTTCAGGACATGGGGCATCTTCTCCAATGTCCTGCCTGTCCCCACTGATGCACCCTTGATGAACTATGGCTAGCTAAACAAGGAGCATTAGACGTGGCTCACCACTGGGCCGAAAGAATGTAGATTTCCTGACATGAAAAAGTAAGTTCAATGTTTGTATATGATTATCATAGTTGGTTATTCTAAAGGGGTAATTGTGAAGAATAGGGGCTGTTCGTAAAGCAGGTCACAGCATTACGAATGCTGTATATTTATTTGACTTCTGCACAGCCCACCACATTGAAATTATGCAGACGTATCATTTTACGATTCATGGTTTTGAGTAATAAAAATTAGATGTAGGCGTAGTGTTAACAGCTGTTTATATGATCTGCAATATTCCTTAAGTCCTATAATGCCAAGCCTACATGAACTAAAGCAAAGTGATTGATGTAAATTAATGCAGTCAATATGTTTTTCTGTTAGTACTGTTACAGATTTTGGGTGAACGTGAACCACAGAATGTGCATTGATGGAGCTTTTTGAATATAATCATCTGAACTGTTATATCTAATAGTGTGCAGAAGTTTGAATGTGTCAGGAGATGAAATNATGAACTAAAGCAAAGTGATTGATGTAAATTAATGCAGTCAATATGTTTTTCTGTTAGTACTGTTACAGATTTTGGGGGAACGTGAACCACAGAATGTGCATTGATGGAGCTTTTTGAATATAATCATCTGAACTGTTATATCTAATAGTGTGCAGAAGTTTGAATGTGTCAGGAGATGAAATTCTTAAGATTTGAGTGTGTTCTGTGAACACACAAGAATTTGAGGAGTTACACTAGATATTTGGCCTTGTATTTTCAAATATTTAGTTATTTACTGGATATTTAACAGTAAAAGAATTAGTTGTGGACAGAGATTAATTTCTGTCTCAATGATCTGTTAGAACACACACTACTGTTTCCAATGATGGGAGGGGGGAAACAAGTCTCAAACTTTCTGTAACCAACCACACATTAATTTTAATCTTACCACACACACTCATTCTCTCTTAATGTGTGTTGTACGTTTGTACACAACGTAAAGCACAAATGTATTACTTATTTTTACATAGGCCAATGACAAGGTTTCAAACAACACGAGTTACACATATTTAGGAGAAAACAGTATTGAAATTTTGCTTGCAAAGGCAATGTAAATTAGAACTGCATCCCAAAAACCAAACATCCTAAATGAAGTATTAAATTTTTTACAAAAAAACTACAACATTTAAAATATTTTATTTGAAAAAAGATGAGGCAAGACGTTTAACACAAGTTATAAGTTATACATAGTACAAGCTTCACTAGGTGGGGTGAAGGTGAGGCTGAAAAGTGGAAGGGAAACCACCGCCTTGCTCCCTTTACTTGGTGCCTATACCTGTCATAAGGGATGGAATAAGGTGCAGTGCAATGTTTATAAGTCTGTTTGATAAGGCAGATGGCTAGAAAGAAGTTAGTTGGGTGCTACAGTTGTTTGTAAGGTGACCCACATGGTTGTTTACTTACACTGTATCACTGCAACAACTATTTGAGTAGTACGGGCCACTTTCTCTGCATAATGCAGTAGATGTTTGTGCCATTTTCTATAGTGAGGTGAGTACTTCAGTATTTGTTCTGCAGATGTTGGTGATAACTGGTTTTTGTATTTTGTTTATTTGAGATTTGCAACTGCTGACAATCAACTACCTGCAAGTGAATTCATGCAAATCTGCAATACTTTTTTTTCCCACATACGTTTTTACCTCTTACATAAAAAGCAGGTAAAAATGTATGAAGCAAGTAAAATTTTAAGAAGCAAAATAATGGGTGTGGCCCTCTATGCTTGCTATTGCTCATACTCTAGGAAGCAAAGTAGTGCGGATTTAAGACAAGAATTCACTTTCCTTGAGTCATTTGCAGACGTATTTATGATTTTTCATGCTCTTCAGCATTTGCGGGAGTTCGGCATTTTTTATTTATTTTTCTACCATTTTTTCTCCCACAATTTTCCTTTTCTTCATAGCCCCCCCAATTTTCCATGTCACAGAACATACTGCAAATAAAACAATATGTGTATGCAATACACGATTCAATACATACCATTTCTAAAACATATTTTTTGGCTTTTCAGAAAAGACCCATTCTTCATGATTACCTCTAAAGGCTTGGTTTTTTGCAGGGGAGATAAGAATGGGCATTCACTACCAGGACGGACAATGCACCTCCCCAACTTAAGGCTACTGAATTCTGTGCAGAGTCTAAAAACCACATACTGCTTTAGCAAAATCTGTGTAGAATGGACATTTACTTAAAGCTACCTTCAAAAGATCAACTTTCAACCATTATTGTTTATGGCATCTGCAATTACTGGAAAGGGATGTAGATGAACAAAAAATGATGTGATGACAGTTACGGGGCTAGCACTTCCTAGAAATGGCAAGCTGATAAACCAATACAAACTCATTTTGTTTATAGTTAAGTAATACCATCATATTAAATTCAAATTTTTAAAGAAATTGATACTGCATCAAAGTCTACATTTAATATAATTGGGTACCTAGTGTGGAACCTACGAGTGTTATGGTATATGTAAATTTTATGGATAACAAGTATTAATAAAAAGGTCGCTCGTGCAGCCCCTTTATACCAGTGGTACTAGGACACTATACTTAGAACTTCTTTCACTTTTACTTCCACCCTGAGGTAATATAAACCCATGTGGGTTAGTCTTCTGCGATTGGTTAACTTTCGTACTGTACCTGAATTCTAGTGAAAGTAGTTTGCATTTAAATAAACTTATTGTAGCAAAATTAAAAGAGAAATATTGTTTTGTTGCATTTACATGCATACACAAACTGATCATGTGCATTTCTATACTAGTTCCCACACTTCTTTCATTTGACAGCTGTTAGCTGTGGCATGTGCATAAGCCATATGTTGACAATCTGTTTTCACAACTCTGGTAACACTGTACAACGGTAAGAAGACGTGAACTCGCTAACGGCAGTTTCTAAAATGACATGTCGAGAACGTGAGCATGTGTGCTGATACAGAGCGGTACATTCAGGGATGACCATTAAAAAATGGCAGAAACAGAATAGTTTGAAATGTTTTTAATTACTTTTCCAAACAGCAATTGATGATGTCTTTGAAACAAGTAGCTGTACTTGTATTTTCAGTGCATGTAAGAAAGCTCATCACAATATAACTTTTAAGTAGTATGATGTGCATGTGTTACTGCAGTGAGCAGTACGTGAGATTGGTTATGGTAAATGCCATAACTTCATAATGCACATGGTATTAGAAGGAAACAATATTTGGAAAATAAATGGCAGTAGACACCCCGATAGACAGAATTGTTGTGCCCTTGAGTCACGGTGTATGGCCAAAGGAAGTCGGATCTGACGTCAGTCAGGACTAGACAAAGAAGTCGAACATCAGTGTCTCTGGTAGAAAGATTCACCCAGTAAAAGTACACAGTTATTTGTATGCAGCATGGTGGCAGCGGTAAACTATTTATTAAGGAACTGAGTGTGTAAACAGCTGTGCGTGAAAAAAAATGTACAATGTGTTCATATTACACTCCAGGGTTGTTTAAAGTCTAAAAATGGAGACGGGTGGTTGTGAAACAAAATCGAATCGAAGAGGATTACAGATCAAACCACCAAGTCTGTTGGATTTCTCGGATCCAAATGCATGGTTCAGTTGGAAGGTAAGATTCAACCGCTTTTTAAATCTGGTGGCAAACAAAAATGTGAAGATACTGAAAAAATATATCTCCTTATGTATATGTATTTAATGGGCGAATAGGCGGACAACATTATAATCACATTTGAAAAGCCAGAAACAGGTTGTTGGACAAGAACTTTGCGAAGCATTTGATAAACATTTCAAACCAAGAGTGTACATAATTTTTGAACTCTTCAAATTCAATTCACGTGTGCAGCAAGTAGGGGAAAGCGCAGAGAAATTCATCACATCACGACATAACCTCGCTGAGGCATGCGAGTATAGACCCCTGAAAGATGAACTTATCCAGGATAGGATTGTGGTTGGCATGCGGGATGTTACCATCTGTGAAAAAATACCATTGCAAAGCAAACTCACACTTCAAGAGGCGGTAAATGTGTGTCAACAGGGGGAACTGCAGTTGCCGCGGTCGCAACAGTTGCGAGAGCAGCAGACTGCTGTGAACATTCTGAGAGTTGAACACAAAAACAGGGACATGTCACAGGACCAATCAGATGTGGCATTCACATTCAAAGGGAAAACTATTAACTCCAGAGAGCACCGAAAGGACTTTCCATCGAAAACAAGTCAGTCTCACACAAGTCAGCAGCCTAATTGTGAAAATTGTGGTAGGTTTCATGGGGACAGGTTAAATTGTCCGGTCCACAATGTGACACGTTTTTCATGCAGTTGACATGGTCACTATGCAAGACAGTGCAAACAAGTGAAGAATGTTCATTACATTAAGGAAGAGTTTGATGCCGGGGAAGATTTCACCACTGATTTTGTGATAGGGAATATCACATCAGGATTAAAAATGCCTGTAGCAAACCCTTTTGTAATAGAAATTGAGGTTATGGAACCCGGAAAGATAGTGACCTTTCTTATTAATACAGAAGCCGACATACATGTCTTAATAGTGAGATCTTGACATCCACAAACATGAAGCCAGAAGCAAAGTTTTCCAGAGTCAATGGTCCTGATGGAAGTCCTTTGAAGGTAATGGGCACAAGAACCAAGGTTGTGACATACTACACAAATGATTACTGTTTGACAGATGTAATACTTGTGATGTCAGCATATCATAGATAACTTGACACAAAGACTCATATCTAACATTTGTTACAATTTGGTTTATAAATTATTTTTACAAAAAAAATAAGCACTTCTGAGCCATTTAGAAACAATTTGATTCAAAACTACAAAATTAACACGAATACATTTTTTTTTTCACATGGCATTAAAAGTTAAGATTTGTGGAAATTTTTCTTTTGTGAAAATTAGGTGCTATTTTATGTTCTATATAAAGAAATTTAAGTTTAAAAATGGAACAAAACAGAAGAAACAGGACAATGCTGCAATTTGTAAGGAATAAAAACTATAACTGGAAACTAACAGCTTAGAAATAAAACATAGTAAATTAAAACACACACTGAAATCTAATAACACATGTTTCTACAGAACTACAAAAACTATAACACATCAAAATGTGTGTAAAGTTTATAAATACATAAGATTTTAACTCATTAGGAATACTTGCCAGATTTCTTTTTCTTCTGACCTCCCAGACCAGGACTCAAACTACTTCCATCTGAAGCCTTTCGTTTGTTAGAATCACACGATTCACCATCAGGTAATGCACTTCTAGACTCAATAGGCAAGTTAAAGTCTGCAGATTCCTCCCCACCTTCTAACATAGGGTCCCCCTTGTCACTACACATTTCAAAATTTTCTGTCCTCTCTAAACTGTGTTCATGTACAGGATCCTCTATTCTGCTCTTCAGTTCACTGTCACTATTGTTCTTGGATTTCTCGTCAGCCTCTACTTCTTCACCTTCCATTTCACTCTCTTCATTGTCCGTTTCCTCCCCATCCGTGGACATGTCACTAGCGTCAGATGGTTTGGGTAACTCAGCCGGCTTAGAGTCAAACTGACACTCGCCAGCACTCTCCCCATCTTTCAACTGCTTCTCAAACTCAGAATCTGATGGGGGTTTTATAAAGATTTGCAAGTCTTCATTAACTGGAATGCCTTCATTCTCTTTTAATGCTGCTGGCCCCCGTTTCTGACCTGTTGGACTAGCAGCCACATCTTTGAAGTCTTTGGCCCCGGTGCGGTCCGACTTGGGAAGAACTCTTTCTATAGTCACATCGCCAATACGGGTGACAAAAGACTCCATGCCAGAGACTGCAACCCACTTCAGACTGGGCCAGCAAGCAAAAACAACTTCAACCAACTGGCATTACCTGCAACAGCAAACAGTGATATCTACAACACACATCTTCAGGCATTTGCTAAACATTTATATACCTAATATAATTCTCTGCACGAAATTATTGAAACAAAGGGATAGCCAAACTGCAATAACGTTAACTTCTGCAAAAAATTAAGGAAAATGAGAGTTGCATTGAGAGGTTTCGGCTGGCGCTTAAAGCAACATCTTGAGCGCAGATGAGAGAGAAATGATATAAAGATGGTGCAGCTGCGCAATGCAAAAGTGGGGGTAATAGGAGTGTCTTGCGAAAACTCTTTGGTGTATTGCAACATTCACAATGTTTACTGCATGTGAAAATCTGTATGACCCTATGCAGCTTCAACTCTTGTGATGCACACCATCAGGACGAAGACACCATACCATCACATAATCCATGAAACTGCATTAATCCAAATACAAATATTCCAAGGTGTGTTTTTTATAACATGACATTTCAGTTATCCTTGCAATGGTAATAACAAACACAACAACTTAGAAAATACTTGCTTTCAGTTAAACCCCTTAAACCATAAACATTATGACAAAGCAAAATTTAACATCAAATATGTTCCAAAGATAGCATTTAAAAATAAAAAACTAAGCAATTAAAAATTTCAACACATACAAAAAACTAATACTGTGCTGACAAATTAAGTAATTTAAATAACACTTGCTTAAAACACTCCTTCAGACACTGAAAAACATTTTTATTTTGTTATTCCAAACATTAACTTCTACATGTTATGGAGAGATTTGGGCGGCTCTTACAACGAGGTCTTGAGAGCCGATGAGGGTGAAGCAAGGTGAGTGTGGAGCAGTGCCGGAATGAAAGGGCGGGGGAAACAGAAAATCCCTGAGAAAACTCATAGACCAACGACATTGTCCAGTACGATTCCCTCATGCGAAAATCCAGAGAGCGACTCTGCCGGGAATCGAACCCGGTTCGCCTAGATGGGAGGCAAGAAGTGTAACCACTACACCACCATGGCCCCTCCTACATATTATGCGTGAATTAAAAAGGATGCCAATGACCAGAGGACACAAATAGCTAACCCAGCAATTTTATACTGATTTTTGTTAAGTCTGTAAGACCACACATTAAGACACCACAGGGAGTNCAAATAGCTAACCCAGCAATTTTATACTGATTTTTGTTAAGTCTGTAAGACCACACATTAAGACACCACAGGGAGTTGACCAAAATTTAGTACCTACATGTCAAATTATATGATTTTACACTAAAAAAAATAATAACATAGGATACAGTGTAGAACTGCTTCTATTTAACATTAATATTAGTCCTTGATTTAGTCAACAAATGCAGTTTCAAAATAGTACACNTAAGACCACACATTAAGACACCACAGGGAGTCGACCAAAATTTAGTACCTACATGTCAAATTATATGATTTTACACTAAAAAAAATAATAACATAGGATACAGTGTAGAACTGCTTCTATTTAACATTAATATTAGTCCTTGATTTAGTCAACAAATGCAGTTTCAAAATAGTACATTAACAAGTACTACAGCCAACAACAGGAATACCACACACATTTTACTCTCTGGTACAGTTTCATATGTCATATGTGATCTTGAAAAGCAAGTGTGAATGCTGCGGTGGAAATATGATGTTTATAATAGATCTCACGTAATAAATTTCTGTATGATACGTAAAGTTTTTGAACTCTAAATGAGAGATAGGTATACACATATATCTCAAAATTTTTATTCCTTACCAATGTAGGTAAAACAATCCTATTCTCAACTCCCACTCATCAGGAATTACACCACCCCTATCTCTCTAACCCATTTGTTTTTCACTTTCAATGTGATGTGAAAACCAAAAGCAAAGTCACAAGCTGCTGCTCATACATTTGGTTGCACAATAACTATCTGCCTGCCTGTTCTACAAAACCTAAACCCGAACACCACATGCTATATGAAAATAAAACAAAAGAGGCAACATGCAACTACAACAAAAAACATATTCAGTAAAATGCAAAATAAAGTACAATTATTTCTCTTTTTAGTATTATCATATTTTCATCGTCGTCGTCGTCATTATTATTATGATTTGTATGTGCCAGAGCTAAGGTTAATAAATGGAAGATGCACATTTAACAACATAACATTTAGTACAATTCTTGTTACACATTTAAACTTTACCAGTATAATTTAATAAAAACGACTTTCTAAGAGTAATATTCACATACAGAAAAACACAAATTACTTTTTTTTTTTTTATTTAATTTATAAATTTACTTATAGACATACTAAAATACAATACATTTACCAATCTTTGCATCATACTTGTNATTTTATTTAATTTATAAATTTACTTATAGACATACTAAAATACAATACATTTACCAATCTTTGCATCATACTTGTTAAATATGAAGACCATATTATTAAAACTTCACATTTCAATGTCTTAATTATTCTGTACAATTGTCTTGTAATAAGAATTGTACATGCAAAAGACAGATGTACGTGCGACAGGCAGCCGGCAAGAAAACGCAGTCCTTAGTACCTCTGACTGTTTTGCGGGATGTGCACCAAATGTTTGTGCTCAGTAGGAGGTTGCAACAATTCCTCTTGTAGCACCGATCGCAGCTGTGGAATAGTCACTGGTGGCTAGCAACGTATTCCCAGGCATCTCCAGCCAATGTTTCACGCTCGTTTAACTGAATTTAGGTCCAATGACCGTGCAGGCCAATACATTCACTGGATATCTTCTCCAACAGTTCAGACACAGTCGCTGTACGAGGTGTAGCACTGTTGTCCATGAAAAGAAACTCAGGACCTACAGCACCCTAGAAAAGATGCATGTGTGGAAGGAGAACCTCGGTATAGTAGTTTCTTTGGGAGATGCGGAGCAACATGCAGCCACCAAGCATCCTTAAACAATAATTTTGCAACCTGCAAACCTCTGCCCAGGGCCAGATTTGCCATGTTGCCACCTANCACCAAGCATCCTTAAACAATAATTTTGCAACCTGCAAACCTCTGCCCAGGGCCAGATTTGCCATGTTGCCACCTATAGGCCTATAGAAAATGGCCACCTCCTCTGCATTCCATTTTGTTTTTTACACTTTTTCTTCATTTATTATTTTAAAACACAGTGTGACCAAATCAGGTGCATCGCCATAATTTAAGAAGCTACATTACAATAGTATGAATAAATTATTTATATAAAAATGATAAACAATTAGTTACCAATGTCAAAATTAAATAATTTAATTAACATGACATAAATTTATAACATTTACTATGGCAAAACATACTGATTCAACTTTTTATTTGTAGGCACTTCTTTTATCCTTCCTTTGGGCAAAGGCACTGATGTCACATGCAGTGTGAGTGTGTGTGTGTGCCTATATACACTGAGGCGACAAAAGTCATGGGATACCTCCTAATATTGTGTCGGACCTCCTTTTGCCCGGTGAAGTGCAGCAACTCGACGTGGCATGGACTCAGCAAGTCGTTGGAAGTCCCGAGCATAAATATTGAGCCATATAGACGTCCATAATTGCGAAAGTGTTGCCGGTGCAGGAGTTTGTGCACGAACTGACTTCTCGATTATGTCCCATAAATCCATTTTTGGATCCAGTCATTGAAGGACAGCCATCGGTGCAAACACACACGATTTTTTTTATATCAATTTTATTCTGCTCTAAAAAATTGCAAATAGTATCAAGGTAATCTGTGCCTCGGGTTTGACCTTTCATTGGAAGAAATTTCAAAAAACCTTCAAAGATTAAATTATGTTCTGTACAATATCTAACAAACACCGAGCATTGCGATGTTGCTGAAACGTCGGTACTGGAATCGAAAGCCAAGCTAAAAAACTTGCAGTTTGTAAGGTTTTCTAATAAGTTATCGTAGATGAATTTTGAAATGTCTTCAATACGCCTTATACAGGTTGAATCGGAGAGCTGTAGTTTTTTTATATTAGACAATATTTGTATTTTGTTGCCGAATTTATCAAAAAGTGCATTGGCCCCACTAATAAAGCATTCTTTCACAATTTCTTCATCGGTGAATGGTTTCATATGCTTACCAAGAATGTAACAAATTTGATATGATGCCATGGTTACCGCGGAGTCTTGTGATAATGCCACGGACATAACATTTTGCGGTTGTTGCTATGTCTTCTTAAAAAAACTTAATTTCTCACTTCTTAAAGACGATCCAGGAGGAAACGTTTCGTTGAACGATTTGTGTTTTGTGTTAAAATGACGAGAAATATTGTATTTCTTTAACATAACACTTTCTCGGCATGTCACATAAGTAGCTGCATTGTTTTTGTTAANATATCAAACAAGTAGCTGCATTGTTTTTGTTAGGAACAACAAAATATTCTGTTTCCCACTCGTCTTGAAACAATCTGTTTTCATCACATATTTTTCTTTTATACTTAGAAGACATTCCTGACATTATTTTGATAGAAAAATAACTATTTTACACTTAACAAAACCAATTAACTGCAATTACCAGGCGAACTTTGATAATTTGTGTGTGTCATGTAAACAAATTTAAAACAAGTGACGACAAATAAGGCAAGACGTAGGTACAGAAGTGTGAAAGCAAAAGGGGAATTCCCGCCGCTGGCTGTCTCGCTCGCGCAACCCGCAACTCTGAGTTGTGCGAGATAATAAGAGAGATTGCTATATCCCAACACTGCGCGCACCGCGGTAGGGATTTATGTACTTATAGCGCCCATAGTTTCTCTGATGAGCGCGCAATTTAAAATGCTTGGCAATTTGATAACTCCAGGTGGGCCAATCACAAAAGCTCGGCGGGCCGCAGGTTGAGTATAACGGGTTTATATTATACTGACCATAAACAATACTCAAGACACTTACAAATCAAATTTTTTGGATTTATTTCAGTATTATTATTAATTTTATTCTAGTACACAGCAGCAAACAATGCCTAATGAAAAATATATTTTTTTCTGTTTTCCGTGTAATACAAAGCCACCCCCTAAAAAGCGCAACTCTAGGCCCAGGCCTATTTGACCTAATGGGAAATCCGGCCATGCCTGTGTTTTTTGACAATGTTGGAGAGGTGACCACGTGTTTCCCATTTTCTCCACATGTATAGATCCAAAATCACTAGCGAGACTAAATCAGCTGTTATCCATAAAGACTTCAATGTTCAGCTCCCCATTCCTTGTGCTCCCGGTACCAGAGTAAATGCTGTCTCTGATGGCACACACCGTACTGGTCTTCAAGCTAACAAACAACATGCATGCAGTCTTGTGGCCATGGCAGAACGTGATATCAGGCATCCAGTAGAGCATAGCATGTGTCTTGCGATTTCACCTGCTGTCTGCCATTATAGGACAATTTGCCAGTCCTCCATTACAGTACTTGTCAACAGAAGACCACTACTAAACCTTCGTACAGCTGTCCCTATAGTTCAAAATGTCATCCAAGTCTGTGACATGATGCTGTGTGCAATCACGAACTCCTCAACCACACTTCAAAATTCTTCCAACATTCCAATGATTCTACCATGGGTTAAGTCATCCAGATGTTGTCTATGGAACTGTCTTGTTAGCCATATAAGACACCAGATAGCAATTTGACGTCATTGAAGCAGTTCATGCTTTATACCCACAATACGTCATGCTGCGTATATGTGCATGCCCTACCATGAACCGGACCCTAGGCATTCTTCCTACTGGTCTTTCGGTCAGTTCTGTCTGTTCATTCTGCTGTTANTGTTCATTCTGTTGTTTTCTCCTCAAAACATAATTGTCATATAAATGTTGCACCTGTTGCATTTTATGAAATAGGGTAACTTGTAACTACAAGTGAAATTCTAATCTTGTGGACCAGTTCTGTAAAACAAAACCTACAGAAAAATTCACAATTGTTATCTATTTTCAACAAGTCTAAGACCCTAGATAAACATTATTCATAAGTACATCTGTAGTAGAAATACAATCTATTATTGGTTATGGTAGCGCTAGACATTGAAATATATGGATGTTTGGCGACAAAAGTGATGCTGCAGGGGTGTAAGATAGCGATGCAGGCACTTGCCACAAAACAATTTTGTGCCAATAAAAAGACTTTGAATTTAAAGAGAAATTCAGATTCTTATACAGTCTGAAAATGTATTGGTGGAAAATAGCAGGATTCCTTGAACAAAACTAACAGATTTCATAGTTTGTCAGCAGAATAAACGCTGCAAATCGGCTATTTCAAAATCACATTTGCAACTTAACTTTTTTTGTGATAGTATGTGAACAAGCACCAGTTAGTTTGTATTATTTCTCTCGTATTTTCATAACAAACTGCTTTTTTCTGTTAATCAGCTTATTGTCATGTTTTTATTTTACAAATGGTTTATCTGTAGAACTTGGATCCAAAACACAACCACTAACCAAAACAAAATAAATCATAATTTACAAAACCATGAATGTACACAGGCTGTTAACAGTAAAGTGAGCACTTTTGACGTCTAAGTTACTTTTTCCTTTCAGCCATTTTTTATCCTTTAATCGTATTTTTTTCAATAAATATTGCAATGTAAGTAATAAACACAGTGTGTATATTCCACCGCACTCGGATGTTAACGTCTAAGGCTAATGTAAAATATATTTATCGACTATTATTTCAAATGAGAGGGCTTTCAAAAGTGCTCACTTTACAGTGAACAGCCCATAATTCTACAATTGTGCATGGATTCTACAAAACTAGTTAAAACTTAAACAAGTTTTCCTAACATAGCCCTTTTTTTTTNCAAAAATGGGATTAATCCAAAAGTACTTTTTCAGAAAAAACATAAAGTTACACATACACCTCACATGGCATTCAGAGTATGTAAGGTTATATTACGTTAGGCATTTTGGTCAGAATAAGTCAAGGAACCAATGCTGTTACATGACCAATACGTCAGCACCATAAACAGCTCACTAATTGCAACCATTGCTACTATCGTCATCATCAACCTCAAATTCACTGTCTCTGTTGTTGCTGCTGCCATTTCCTGGTCCTCCAGAAACATTATCTTTGTAGAACACTCGATTGGCAGAGCTTTCTATGTTGTCCCATTAGTTTGGTGACATCTTTTGCCTTAGCAGGTTTAATCTCTGGGTTGTGGTGGTACAACACAGGAATCTCCAAATAAGGTTCAAGTGGTTCTCGACATCGTACAATGTGTGTAGTCCGTGGTCTGTAATATGTGTTTTTGATTCTGAGTGTGTGCTCTTGTTTTACCGGCTTGTATCAAGCGTGCCTCCTTCAGTTATAATCGTGGTTTATGTGTTTCCAGGAAAAAAGGATCAGTTGCTGCTTCATGTCTTTGAAGTCATCATATCTCATTATATGGAGAGAAAATGGAATTGGATGTTTCCTCGCAGTACAAATAACATCCCAATCCACTGGTAACCCTGCAGATGTTGTGATCTTTTTAGTTTGGCCGATTAAAAATTTTTTTTTTATCATTTTGCATGCACGTGAGACTTCTTACCGGGTAAATGTAAGTTACCTTGCCAACACATGGACTAGGCAGTATATAAACTGTATAATTGTCCTATTCTTGTTTTGTCCTGGACACTCATCATTCGTTAATACCAGTTCCTTTATTTCATCCTCTATGAAATGGTTCATGTAATCTAGAAGAATAGATGTTACTTTGTTTGGTCCTTTCTTACCCTTATATTCACAGTAACGATACATTGCGGTTGAATCGTCACAGATGTTGTGTATTCCAAAGATATTGTGCCATAGTTGCCGGCTATACAATGCAAAGTTACTTGCTATCTGAGGGTGAGGTAAGTTCTGCATGTAGTCGAATGACAAGAAAAGTATGCTTCCTTGTTTTCCTCTTAACGTGTATTTCGTCTTTTCAGCACGGTAAACATCTGCTGCTTTTCTCTACCTCTAACCTACAACTTTCTTCCTGTGTGTCAGCTTCTTTCATTTTTTATTCCATAGGATTGCAAAAATTCATGTATCAGATCTAGGGAAACCAAAATGAATAGTAAAAGAGACCAATGCTTTATTAGAAACATTGATGTGATATTATTGTAAGAAACAGTTTGTACATCTTGGAGAGTGCTAAATATTTAGGGAGATATCTCCGGTCTGGAATCACGTAATGAATACTGTGATTTCCTATCTTGAAATCAGTTGATGAGACATTCAGTGAGGTATATCACAGCATCTGGCATCTTGGTTGACAGGTTGCTGTGGCATCCACATTGGTCTTTTGGAGATTGGCCAGTCGTGATGAGGCTCTGTTGCAGTCTAGTGACTTTGTTTACTAATGCCATGAATAATGACAAAATACCTTTTGGCAAATAGGCTGTTTTTTGTCAGAATGGCAATGGACATATCCACATCTTGTAGAAACACTCTATTTTCCAACAATGTTTTTAGTTGGTTAAGAAATGTTTTTGCAAAAAGACATTCAAACATAAGATGTACCTCTCAGTGCAGCAGAAGTTACCAATGTAATATAAAAAATAAGCTTTTTGGACTAATCCGGTTTTTGTTATCAACACTTCAATTAAAATTTTTAATTCAGAGTTACTGACTGCCACAAACTTAATTTGTGGCATGCACTTTATGGCTATCTTACATCTACAGCATTTTCTTCAATATCCACAAACATCCACATATTTCAATATTATATAGAGCTATCATAACCACATAAAAAGTGAACCCAAACTGAAGCTCAAAAAATTTAATTATATTTTTACTACAGATGCACTTGTAAACAATGTCTACCTAGGGTCTTATGGCCAGTTGCACCATAGAAGTTCGCCGCTTACAGTGGGTTGGGGTGGCTTTGGGTGTGCATTTTTTTTTTCCTCATGTGGATTTGCTTTTGAATCTAAATATTCTTTTTTGGTACCCATAACGGTTTTACAGTGTGCACTTTAAGTAGGTGATGTTAATAACTTTTTTTAACTCTTCCTTGTACCATTTTCAACCATGGCCAATGAGTAGCCCAAAGTCACTCCATCTGTTGAAGTGACTTTGGAAAGTCATATATTTCAGATGCTGCACCAAAGCCAAGCTACCAGTACATTAGGGGCATCTTTGGTGTGTGTCTGAAAATCCAGAATTTACACTTTTTTTTGTTGTATTTTTTCACTTTTTTCTGACTGTACCTGTTGAATGTGATGGCGTAGGGGTAGCAAATATGGTTTTTGCAACAAACCTTTAAAAAAATTATGTCTGAAAATTACTATAAATAAAAGCCTAAACCAAATATATAATGCAAAAAAACATTTAAAATGACAGTGCAAAAAAAATTGTTTCTTTCCTGAAAGAAATTATAGATTTTTATTTATAGAAAAACCTTAATTTTTCTCTATTTCCTAAGAAAACGACAGCCTGAAAAATAAGTTTTCTATGGCTTATAGTGTTGTGTACCCTACAGCATGTCACAAAGAAAAATGTTAAAATGCACTGTATTGAAAAATATTATCATAAAAAATGAATGTTTACTGTACTTATATTTTGAAAACAAAAATTCCATTTTAAGGGTATTCTGTTTTTGTACTTTAACTTGTATATTAGTATAACTTAAAAACAGGAGTTTAAAAATAATTTTTAGTGCTGCTCATTTCCAACTTGCCACCTTCAAAAAGAGTGTACCAAAACCCCAACTTTTTAAATGGTGTATTACTCAGCTCCTACTAGTACTAGGAATACCAAATTAAGAGATTTTCTATTTGAGCATATGTACAATTATGTTTTACTGGCCATATATTAATAGTGATACAAATATCAACTGGAGACCTGTAATTTTTTAGGTCTGGGGTTTTTTTTTTAAATCTTGGTGGGTACTTTCGTACACCAAGTGTACACCAATATTTAAACTCTTGAAATGCATGTCTTAAAACTAGACATTCTAAAGTTATTTACAGTGTGATTTTCAGCTTCCTAGGGCAAACCAGGACTGATTGGCAAAGGTTTAAAACATTTCCCGCAAAAATGCCCAAAGTCACCCCAACCCACTGTAATCCAAGATCATGTCCGAACTTGATCTAAGATTGTCACAGAATACTGTTGCACCATTCGAGTTCAGTGCATGACTGGAGATTGAGATTAACTTCATTACAAACCACCAAATATGGTGGTTCTAAGTCATGAACCAAGATCAGATTAAGTTAATGTTTTAAAGCACTGTTAAATATATTTATTTACCAGAAAGAAAATGTTATATTTAAATTGTTTGAATATGGGTTTGGTTGTTGTTTTAAATAGAGACATATATAAAAAGTGCTTGAAATGTTATACATTTCTTATTCAGAAGTATTGATATTTTGCAAACAGGTAATAAAATTTACACTTATAACTCTGAACAGACATTCACAATATCAGAAACTGACCTAGTTTTCCACACGAGCCATTCCAAAAAGTGAATTTCATGTGGAAATTTGTTTGCAGAAAGAGCAGACATCGCAGACAAACATGGTTTAAAAATCAACAAACAGATGCACTAAATTAAATTATTTTTTTTTGGAAATATAAAACAATATTACACATATGTCAAAACTGAGTAAAACTGTTAGGAACAACTAAGTTACTCAAAAACAAAAAAAATTGTGCAGCATCAATTGTTTTGCCCACTACCTTCTCCAAAAATGACATTAAAAGTAACAAATGATAAAGTTTTATTTTGAAGTGAACTACCAATCAAACACAAATGAAAACTGTAGTGTATAAAGTGTCCAAAAATTTTATTTTCCCTCTACATACAATATGCTTGTCTGGAAAAATTTTGCAGTGCATTCAAACAGGTTTTACAGATAAAGTTTATGCAAACTACTTAATTTTCTCCTAACTTCTGAACAAACAGATGCAATATGATTCCACAAAATGAGAGTCAATCACAGTGCTTCATCCTAATCCTAGTTCTGAAATGAGATCAGGAGATCCAAGACTGGAACTTGGCCAGTCACGGTGCAACACTTGTACATTGGAACTCGGATCCAACTGATAATCATGTCTGGACCAGGATCTTGGATCTCAGTTCAGAACAGTTATTAGTGCAACTGGCACTCAGACTTGTAGGAAATAGATAACAATTGTGGATTTTCTGTACAAGTTTGTAAGAATCACATCTTTTCTGAAGGGAACGTTTGAGGGCTATAAAAACTATATATTTGGCTTTTGCAAGGCTTAGTCTACCTTACTGAAACTAGGTGAGCTTTGTAATACGTCGCATGGAAATATACTACTTAAAAATGTTTTACACCACCAGGATTTCATGAGTTACTAAGTTGCTCATAGCCCAAGGGAAAGTATGGAAAATTCACACTGTCTATAAAGAATACCATGCCAGGCTTGACAAATGTATTTTGTAATGCACCAACTGTCCCAGCAAACATTCTTCATGTGCAAGTAATTACAGGTAGTGGAAAATTTTCTTTAGTAGTATAGTACAAAAAATATATCTTGTATGAGGTGTTCAGAGCCATTGTTTACATGTACCGCCATCCTATTATGACATAGTGATTTTGAGAAAAGCCAATAGAAAGTCGTTAAGAAATTATAAGCGGAAATTTTAAATGGGTTTAGATATTTCAATAAAATTTACTGTAACATGAGAATGTGCATTTGCAGACCGCCATTCGTGCTGATCACATGTGGTTCTTTTTACTATTATTGTGTGAAGTGTTAAATCTATTATTATGCAGATATTCAAATGTTTGTGAAGTTTAGAAATGTTAAAATAGAAGGTGAACGTGTCCTATATGTGTGTTATCAGTAATATATTACCAAGGAAGTGTATCAACCACCTAACATCATTGATGTTTGGTTTAATCAGTTTAATGGGCTGTACATAGTTGTATGTTAGTGTAGTGGGTTATACTGCCTATTGTACTGCATGTTTGCGTGGAAATTGCTCACGGTACCTGCAGATCATTCCATAATTTTTTGTAATCTTTAGTCTCCTGGTACCTTCATATTAGCATTTTGTGAACAGCCCAGTGATGCAGCTTCTGATGCAGGGAGGGATAGATTGCGTCAACTGGCAAAGTCAGTGCAGCGCCCTTTGTAAGCAGTTTGCTCCATGCGCGCCTGATAACATTGGTGTATTGCGTATTGAATGTAAGCATTATGCTTCCACGCGCCCGATAGCGGTGATGTAGGTATGTGAGAATTTTTCTCTCGTGTGCTCAATGGCTTTTGTGTTGTTTATTAAAATATTCATGTAAAAGTTTTTTTGAAATGTGTGTGCAAAAACTATAAAACTTCTTTGAAATATACATGTGAAAACTGTAAAAACTTCTTTGAAATGTGCATGNATGTGTGTGCAAAAACTATAAAACTTCTTTGAAATATACATGTGAAAACTGTAAAAACTTCTTTGAAATGTGCATGAAAAAACTGACTATAAAATTTATTTATAATATTGTAACATGACAATCTTTCTTAATTTTCAGCTAAATGGCTAGCAAGGATCCAAAGGTATAGTACTCGTGGCTACAAGAACTATAAAATGAAGGTTATGATAGTACAATTAGTGACATTGATAATGAAAGTGAACGCAGTGAACAGTCAGGCGCTGAAAAGATAAACTGACAAAGTGGGGTAAACACATGTCACGCCGGCCACGAAATGTATGTACTAGGGCATGTGATATAGAAACTCATCTGCCTTGTGTCAAGGGCATTGTAAGAAATGTGGATTAAGTTTCGGAAAGTTGAAAAAGATTTTTTTTCAGTAACTGTTATAGGAGAAATTGTTGATTGTACTAACAAGTGCCTAGCGAATAGCGAATATGAGGGAAAATAGATCTTGTCCACGTGACTACCTGAATACTACATTAGAAGAAATGTATGCATTTCTGGGTCTATTGTACATGGCAGGTTTGAAAAAGGCTCAGTATCTGAACTTACAAGAACTGTGGGTTGACGATGGGACAGTCCCAGATTGTTTCAGGGCGACTATGCCAATAAAAATGTTCGCCACACTCCTTAGGGCTCTCATGTTTGATGACTTGGACATTCGACAGGAACAAAAAAAATACCGATAATTTGGCTCCTATTAGAAAGATTTTTAAAAGAATTTGTTACCAAATGCAGAAGTTATTAACAGGTTGGGGAATATGTAACAATTGATGAAATGCTCGAGGCTTTTCGTGGCCGTTGCAAATTTTGTCAGTACATTGCCAATAAACCCTGCAAAATTAGCATAAAGATTTATGCTCTAGTCGATGGAAGGATGTTCTATACAAGTAAACTGGAGAAATATGGGGGTAAACAGCCAGAANAAAGATTTATGCTCTAGTCGATGGAAGGATGTTCTATACAAGTAAACTGGAGAAATATGGGGGTAAACAGCCAGAAGACCCGTACAAAACTGACAACCAAGCTAGCAGTGTGGTAAAACGCCTGGTTACTCCTATAACAAACACTGGGTGTTATATCACCATAGCTAACTATTTTAATTCAGTCGGACTTGCAGAAGAACTTTTGAAGGATCACAGATTGACAATAGTTGGGACACTTCGTAAAAATAAGTCAGAAATTTCACCACTGTTCCTGGACACAAAAGAAAGGTCAATCCACAGCAGTATGTTTGGTTTCTGAGAGAAGTGCCTCCAAGTGCCATATATGCCAAAGAAAGGAAAAAATGTGTTGATATTATCAACAACGCATAACATTGACACAATTGATGAGTCAACAGGTGACATGTGTAGACCAGAGATCATAACATTCTATAACCCTACCAAGGGAGGTGTAGATTTCGACGAGATGAAGGCATCTTACTCAGTGTCAAGAATAAGTAACCGGTGGCCACTCACTGTGCTCTTCATGATTATGAATGTAGTCTGCATAAACAGTCATATAATTTATAAGTGAAACACAGAAAATCAAATGGATCATCATACATACATCAAGACTCTGTATTTGGATCTCATAAAACCTCATTTGGTTACAAGAGCCTCTATTCTCACTCTTCCAGGAGAACTAGTGTGTACAATCAAATGTGTTGCTGGCTTGCATGTCAGTGGCGTAGGAACTAGGGGGGAGGGGAGAATGATCAAGGGGATAATCCCCCCTTTTTTTCATGTTTAAATTCCCTGCCTTCTGCCACCACATTGTTCTTTTTTTCCACATCTGGAAAATGCTTTTTTTTTGTCTGGTTGCTTTCATCTTTTTACTTCATTTGTGAGACAAACAAGGTATTGCCAAGCATGTGTGCAGAACCAAAATTATATCCCTGGAACTATTTGTTTATTTTTTCTCTGCTGACTGCTAGTACCGCTCGTGCTCACTTGAGTAAAAGCATCATCGCAGTAAAACAATAATTGGCCTTCACGCAGCAAGTAGCAGCATTAGTGGTGATATCCATGCCTTAACCATGTTGCTTAGATCTACGTAAGTATTAAAAAGCTCACAAGTGTTAAATTAGTAATATTTTGTTGTCATGTGTTGATATGGAGCATTGGTAGCCCACTGTGGCTTTTATTGACAGTGTGTTTCCCATACTATATTGCAAAGTAAACTGATCAAATTTTTTAACAGGATCCAAAAAGGAAAATGACCGTGTAAGTGATATTGAAAGTGATGGCGTTATTGCTGCCAAAACCTAAAGATAATGTGCAACAGCAAATAAATTCAATAATGAACCTGAGGTCAAGGTGTTGGGCTTGTGCAAAAGCAACACTACAATACCATCTTCTGTGCATGAACCTACAGTGACTGCTCATGGAAATGACATTTCCTTGTTTGTGAATAGAAGATTAAATGAAGATGAAAAAGTGCAGGTACCAAACCTCAAAATTTGTGGGTGCCACTAAAAAATTATACATTCCCCTTAATTGACAGATACAAAGATAAAAATGTGAAACTGATATTTCAATGTCAGTGGTTAGAGGAGTTTGATTGGTTATCCTATTCAGAAAATGATCAAGGGGTTTTTTGTAAATATTGTGTTGTATTACTGAGAAGGGAGGAATAGGCAGTCAAACTTTAGACCAGTTGGTAAAGTCGAAATACAACAATTGGAAGAAAGACAAGGAAATTTTCAGGCAGTATTCTGAATGTACAAACCATATGGAAAGTGTTTCAAAAGCATTGAACTTTGTTAAAGACAGATCCCAATCTATACAAAATGAGATTATAGAGTGCTGCAATGGGGATCAATGTTGGGAGACTGTGGTACATGTGTAGGAGAGAGGAGTAAATACCTAAGTCGTACTATACAAAATGAGATTATAGAGTGCTGCAATGGGGATCAATGTTGGGAGACTGTGGTACATGTGTAGGAGAGAGGAGTAAATACCTAAGTCGTACTATACAAAATGAGATTATAGAGTGCTGCAATGGGGATCAATGTTGGGAGACTGTGGTACATGTGTAGGAGAGAGGAGTAAATACCTAAGTCGTACTATACAAAATGAGATTATAGAGTGCTGCAATGGGGATCAATGTTGGGAGACTGTGGTACATGTGTAGGAGAGAGGAGTAAATACCTAAGTCGTACTATACAAAATGAGATTATAGAGTGCTGCAATGGGGATCAATGTTGGGAGACTGTGGTACATGTGTAGGAGAGAGGAGTAAATACCTAAGTCGTACTATACAAAATGAGATTATAGAGTGCTGCAATGAGAATATCTTGAACACAGTGGTTTCTAAAATCGATGACGCTAAGGCCTCTTCTACGATGCACGGATGAGTAAGAAAGCGGAATTGAAAACGCAAGCGGAAAAAGCAGATGACTTGGGATGAATTTTAACTATTCTACAATACCAAGAAACTTACAACTTACGAAATCAAAAATAATCAGCTGTTGTAAATTACTGATATAGGTTTTATAATATACACATCACATTATGAATATGTTTACAGTATTTAGAACTGCTAAATACTACTAACAAAGCATGTGCATTTATTTATTAAAACAAAAATGATAATCACCACAGAAAATCAAAGCATTTGTTGCCATGTATACCACAATGGCCACAAAAACTATCAACAAACCAAATACTCAATTCCTATTGGCTACACGGATTCACGGACATGGAAGAGTTGGGAGATGCCCAGTTTTCTTATGTGTATCCTTATGTTATCCACGCCCGCATGCGTCTCATTGTAGATTGATACAGTGTGTGTTACGTGTCGGCTTCCGTGATCAGTATCCGCGTCATTGTAGAAAGTGTTTCTCTGTTTTGTCAGACGAAACAACAGACATATCAAAGTAGAGCAAGTTGCTATTTGTGTGAGAACTAAAAAGTAGTTGCGAGATAAAAGAGGACTTCCTGTAGTTTGTCGAAACCAACTCTTTGAAGGGAAAGGACTTAGCAGTAATCATTCTTAATGGACTAATTCAAAGTGGTATAGATTGTGAACATCTAATTGGGTAGGGATACGATGGTGCAGATAACATGTCAGATAAATATGATGGTGTACAATCTATCATCCAAGAAAATATACCCTAGGGCTATTTACGTGCACTGTGCTGCACATTCTCTTAATTTGGCCATCACAAAATCAAGTGAAATTCAAGCAGTGAGGAGCTGTCTTGGAATTTTGGGAAAAATCTATGACTNGATTTGGCCATCACAAAATCAAGTGAAATTCAAGCAGTGAGGAGCTGTCTTGGAATTTTGGGAAAAATCTATGACTTTTTTAACACTCCTAAGCGAAAGGCAGTATTATCAAAAGAAATTTAAAACAGTGATGCCTCCCCAGTGCACACTCTCTGAGAGTAGAGGAGTATTTTAAAAAGAATTTCAAGTTAAAAAAAAAGACAAATATTGTTACAAGTGCGTTAGAACATTACTATAGACTGGCTATTTTTATCCCTTATATTGATTAATTTAATAGTACGCTAGAAGAAAGGTTTGGAGTTTGTTAACCACAAGCAAGAGTTTGATGGTTTTGTGTATTTCCTTGAAAGCGGTACAACAGAAAATGAGAGAACAATGTATGAGCATTAAACCGAATTTTGTGCTTCAGTTGTTCAAACAAATTCATATGATGAATTGTCGCTTTGGAAAATGAGGTTAGCAAAGGGAAACATGACGTTAAAAACTGCAATCGAAGCTTTGAAAAATTGTGATGAAGTTATTCCTAATATTTTCAAGCTTCTTCCAATTTTTTGCACACTGCCAGTTTCAACATCCACTACGGAGATATAATTTTCTTCGCTGAATGGATAAAAACCTACCTGAGAAATACTACATCTCAATCATGATTAAATGGATTTGCAGTCTATCAATTCACAGAAACATTCCTTTGAATGCTTGTGAAATTATCCATGAAATGTCAAATCGGCACGCAAGATTGTTTTGTAATGTATGAACTAGTAACGTGTGCCTTGATCGTTAACTAAATAAAATGATTGAGTGGATACTTTTGTGAAAGTGCTGTCAAAATATTTCATTTTTATTATACTTGAATTGTCCTGTCTAAATACAGATATTTGCATTTATTTCTATTGGTGAGTTTTCTACTAATTATTGTGTATTAATTAATAAAACTTATAAGTGCTTTAACATTTTCAATGAACTTAAAATACACTTAAATAACACCATATTGAAAATTTTCCCATGGGGAAAATCAGCTCCCCAACTTTATATCCCCCACCAGTCGAAAATAGTTCCTACACCACTGTTGCATGTTGTGGATAATCACCACCAGCCAACGGATTTTGTGGCATATGTTCTAGATGTAAGAACAGGCGCACTACGAAGATTTGTGCCAAATGTCACATACCAATATGCAACGAACACACAAAGTTTACTTGCATAAGATGTGTGGATAGTGAAAAAAGTGACGACNATGTCACATACCAATATGCAACGAACACACAAAGTTTACTTGCATAAGATGTGTGGATAGTGAAAAAAGTGACGACGAATAAAAGACTAAACTTGTATGAATGCAAATAGTTTACCTATTAGTGGTCACTATTAGTGGTCACTAGGACGTGTAATTTGATGTGTATTTGTCATAGAAAGCTTTTAGAGTGTTAATTTCTCATTTGGTAAGTTTGTATTTGATTAAATTGGACTCAATGGAATATGAAACAATTGCATCACATNAGTGTTAATTTCTCATTTGGTAAGTTTGTATTTGATTAAATTGGACTCAATGGAATATGAAACAATTGCATCACATTGGAGTACATTTAACATACTGTGCCATTTTAAGGTAAGAATTTTTCAACTTACAAAATATAATAAGATATTTTATTTGCACATGCATATAAATAATAAGTGATTTAAAATAGCTTTTAACACATTTTGGGTAAATGATCGTAGCACTACTTGATGTGAGCAATTTTCTCAATGTGCGTCCTATTGTGCAACTTTTCGTAACGCGCCCCATCGTGGGTTAAGTGGTTAAGCGACCCAAGTGAGATGTGTTTTACTCCACAATTCCCCTAATCTTCATAGCCCTCCCCACTATTCACGTTTCATAGTATGTACTGCTAATACTGTGATGCCCCCATGAAATTTGTATTCAGCGCGATTAGTAACGTCAATACATACAATTTTCTGGAATTTTTTCCTTTCATTTTTTTNCCATGAAATTTGTATTCAGCGCGATTAGTAACGTCAATACATACAATTTTCTGGAATTTTTTCCTTTCATTTTTTTTGTTGAAAAAGTTGATTTTAATAATAACCTGGAATTTTGCTTGTTGTTACAAGTCCCATGCTGGTAGCTNTTTTTTTTGTTGAAAAAGTTGATTTTAATAATAACCTGGAATTTTGCTTGTTGTTACAAGTCCCATGCTGGTAGCTACAATACAAGTATGCTCGTGTTACAGAAAATACAAAAATGTACAGTTGTACTTACGACTTGTAGGAGTTGTGTTATACCTTGGTCTCAGGGGTTAAGATGTGTTGTTTGCATGTTCTGCCATGTTCCTTGAATGTCCTATAATGCCAAACTGACATGAACAAAAGCAAAGTAAAAGACAACAATTAGTGCAACCATTCTAATACATTTTAATATTTGTTTAAATGCAGAGTTTGGGGATTGCAAACCATGATGTGTACATTTGCAGATCTTTCAGAATTTCACAGCATGTGTTATCCTACCTAAATAATGTGTGGAAGTACAAGTGTGTGTGTGGAGTTGCAAATTGTTAAGCCTAAATTTGAGTGTGAAAATGTCCAATTTTTTACTTCTATGTTTGACCTTGTATTTTTAAGTATTCAGTAGATCACGGTGGCCATGGTCAGTGATTATTTTCTGTAGCAATGGTGCTTCAAGACCGGCACTAGTAGGTAGGTAATAAAATAAGGTGCAGTGTAGTGTTCAGAAGAATTTTTGGCCAGTCATATGGTTAGAAAGAAGTTGTGTGCCCTTTTTGTAAACTGACAAATGCTTGTTTACTTACACTGTACCAATAGAGTTCAACAACTATTTGGGTGGTATGTGCAATTTTCTCTGCATAACTTTGTTGATTTTCATGCCATTTTCAGTTGCAAGGCGAATACTTCAGTATTTTTTTGACAATATATCTGCATGCAATTGCTCACGCTTTGGGAATCAAGAGGCAAAGAAGTTATGTGAATTTGCTTTTCTGGAGTCATTTTAACATTTTTGGTGTGTTTCAGCACTTNGAATCAAGAGGCAAAGAAGTTATGTGAATTTGCTTTTCTGGAGTCATTTTAACATTTTTGGTGTGTTTCAGCACTTCTTGTGGTGACATTTTTCAATTTTTTTTAAATACCTTTACCTCATAATTTCCTTGATATTCATTGCCTTTCAGAGTCTGTATTGTGAATGTAAAACTGTGCCTATGAGCTTATCAGCATGATTAACTGTCAATTCATACAATCGATTAATAGGTACTGTCAATTCATACAACCTTCTACACATATTTTTAGAAAANGATTAACTGTCAATTCATACAATCGATTAATAGGTACTGTCAATTCATACAACCTTCTACACATATTTTTAGAAAAGTCCCCTTCATAATTACCCATAGTTTTTCACTGAGCAAAGACCTCTATAGCTTATGTCAGATGATCTCTATGGTTGATAGGAAAAAAATGCCCAAAGTCAATACCTTTTTTGCCAAATCAAGCTTTCATTAACTTGACTTCCTTCCAAACAATTAAAAAAGTGTACAACAATTTGTGCAGCCTTATGTCACATGTTTGATGAAGACGGTGTGCTACAACTACCTATTTATATCTGTATTATTAAGTAGAACATCCAAAGCCCTGGCCACCAATTTTTATGCACTCTGGAGCATAAAATTTAGCCTACATTTTAAGCAAAACTGTGATCTATTTACCAAAACGTGTTATCTTTTATACAACAGTTCCATAAACAACACATAATTCAACTATCAGATTCTTTTTTTCTATTGTATCATTGGCATGGTGTTGGGTGGACACAAACACACTGCAGTGTAATCTAAGGNTATCAGATTCTTTTTTTCTATTGTATCATTGGCATGGTGTTGGGTGGACACAAACACACTGCAGTGTAATCTAAGGACATAATGTCACCCTGGTTGAATGCTGTTATCATGATGCTGTAGTATAAGTACCAAAGTAAATGTTGATATACGTACGCCTACTCCTAAAAAAATATTTTTACACACTTTGTAGTANATAGTATAAGTACCAAAGTAAATGTTGATATACGTACGCCTACTCCTAAAAAAATATTTTTTATACACTTTGTAGTAGGATAAAAACAAAGTTTTGAAGAGTAATTAGTAGTTAAAATTTTAAAAGCTATTTACCCCTGAAAACTTTTATTTGCATAGTTTAAAAAATTGCTATTACCAAAATAATTATTTTCTTTAGAGCACAGCAGTTCATTACGCAAGCATATCACACTAAGTTTCACCATCAGACCATTTTAGGCCCACTACTTATGACATTTGAGTGACGCACCTGCAGGTGAACACAACAGAAGATANTCACCATCAGACCATTTTAGGCCCACTACTTATGACATTTGAGTGACGCACCTGCAGGTGAACACAACAGAAGATATACTTACAACTCTATTTGTGCTGGGAGCATAATGGTAACTATATGTCCACTTCTGTTCAAATCCCAGTCTGAATAGGGGATAGTTGGCAAAATAGTTATTGCTCTGATTTTCCACAATTCTCAAATTATTTCAATGTCAACACTTTTTTGACATTACACTTAAAATTTCATGTGTAGCAAACACACTTCAATAAATTTAAATAAGATAATTGTACCAAATTCTCTTTTTTGAAAGTTACTCTGTAATTATTCGGTTTAGCGACTTTTCTGAAGGAAACGTCCTAGATAAACTAAAGTAGCATTAATGGATTCTGCACAGCTTACCTAGTTCATATTAAGTAAGGGGGTCGTGTTAAAATAAGTAGAACATATTAAATTTAATTGTTAAATGTACGAGTTGTTCTGCGCTTTGTTTACCTCGGTCATTATTATGTTTGGTTACATCATGATTCCTGCCGTCATCTTATTGGCTTGAAGATATTGTTACGTCATGGCGACGCGTCACATGTGATTTAACGGACAACTTTTCAAACAGCTTAGTAGCCATTCTGATTTTTCCGGCGTCTGTCGTGGTGTTCCAATCCGGCGGATTTAAAACGGAGAAAGCAAGGACGAGTGCTTCTGTGCATTATATTCGCTTATTAACGAGTGCTTCAGTGCTTAATATTCGGCTATGAATGAGTGCTTCAGGTGTTATATTCGCGTATGTGGTGTTTTAGTGGTACGTGGTGTTTCGTTGAGTGAGGTAAGGTTGAATTGACCGTTGACAGAGGAATTGTACCAGCCTCGGTGAGTTAATTGATATTCTTTTAGTGTGTTTTACGGTTCCTTTAAATCCCTAAAATCCTACGTTCGTAGGTTAGTATAAAACCCTACAATCTTAGGTTAGTTTAAAATCCTACAATCCTAGGTTAGTTTAAAAATGTAAAATAGTGATTCATTCATTGTGGGGTTAGGTCCTGTTAGGTTAGGNTCACCATCAGACCATTTTAGGCCCACTACTTATGACATTTGAGTGACGCACCTGCAGGTGAACACAACAGAAGATAAACTTACAACTCTATTTGTGCTGGGAGCATAATGGGAACTATATGTCCACTTCTGTTCAAATCCCAGTCTGAATAGGGGATAGTTGGCAAAATAGTTATTGCTCTAATTTTCCACAATTCTCAAATTATTTCAATGTCAACACTTTTTTGACATTACACTTAAAATTTCATGTGTAGCAAACACACTTCAATAAATTTAAATAAGATAATTGTACCAAATTCTCTTTTTTGAAAGTTACTCTGTAATTATTCGGTTTAGCGAATTTTCTGAAGGAAACGTCCTAGATAAACTAAAGTAGCATTAATGGATTCTGCACAGCTTACCTAGTTCATATTAAGTAAGGGGGTCGTGTTAAAATAAGTAGAACATATTAAATTTAATTGTTAAATGTACGAGTTGTTCTGCGCTTTGTTTACCTCGGTCATTATTATGTTTGGTTACATCATGATTCCTGCCGTCATCTTATTGGCTTGAAGATATTGTTACGTCATGGCGACGCGTCACATGTGATTTAACGGACAACTTTTCAAACAGCTTAGTAGCCATTCTGATTTTTCCGGCGTCTGTCGTGGTGTTCCAATCCGGCGGATTTAAAACGGAGAAAGCAAGGACGAGTGCTTCTGTGCATTATATTCGCCTATTAACGAGTGCTTCAGTGCTTAATATTCAGCTATGAATGAGTGCTTCAGGTGTTATATTCGCGTATGTGGTGTTTTAGTGGTACGTGGTGTTTCGTCGAGTGAGGTAAGGTTGAATTGACCGTTGACAGAGGAATTGTACCAGCCTCGGTGAGTTAATTGATATTCTTTTAGTGTGTTTTACGGTTCCTTTAAATCCCTAAAATCCTACGTTCGTAGGTTAGTATAAAACCCTACAATCCTAGGTTAGTTTAAAATCCTACAATCCTAGGTTAGTTTAAAACCTTACAATCCGAGGTTAGTTTAAAAATGTAAAATAGTGATTCATTCATTGTGGGGTTAGGTCCTGTTAGGTTAGGTGGGCACATATTACGAAATTAGTCATACGTTAATGACCCTAGTATATTCGTGTTATGAGTAATTAGTAGAGTGGAAATATACCACTTTTCGGGAGTTTTTTTTTTTTTTTTTTTTTTACAGAAAAGCTCTTAAACTGCATAATTACCAGTTACTCTCTCACCCCAAACCATGTAGGATGACTTTTCTATTTAACAAATACCGTTTTACAATTATTTCCTTGGCTGCTAGGCCCTTGGGCCACGGAGAAAAAGGTATATCCGAGTGATTTCGATGTTAACGAATGGACGTTTTAAGATTAAATTCAAGTAGGTTTCATAGTCTCATGAAAATATAAAACGATGTACGTTAATGACACATTTTCATGGTAGAAATAACATCAATTTCATTGTGTTATAAGTTATAGTGAACTCTGCGTAACTCCGACAGAATACAACTGGAAACTTAAGTATAAAGAAAGGCAAAGTTAGATTTTCTATCCCAAAGTTACACTATTTTATAAGTGGTGACAATTCAAGAAAATAATATACCATGATGATGTATTTTCTTAATTATACGTAGGTCCTAAAACAGTAAACATTGCATTTACTTTTGTCATTAACTGAGGTTGTCTGAAATCGAAGCACAAGATTGGTACGACTTATAACCTCAAAAGCTACGATATTGATATAAAGAATGAAAATCGAGGCAAATTGTACATAATTTATGCACAGTACAAAAACACGTTTCCAGTTCTAGGACTTAAGAATTTAAAATATAGAACAAAAATTGTTTCCTTTTGAGACGTATTAGGAAGATTGACAAAACAAAAGGTAAATTATTTCCCAAACACTGAGAAATACATCTCAACTATGTGTAAACACAAATGTGACCACGTCATAATTTGCATCGGAGAATAAAAATATCAAGACAACACATTGCAATTTTATTGGTTCGCACCTCCGCAGCTACTCTTCAACCACATCAGCTTCCAGTAGCAGTAGGGCTGCATTTCAGAACGTGTGTTTACTCTTATACACATCACAACAAAGAGCTCGCACTTCACCACACTCGTAACACGCACATCTCGTAAACACCACCGCAAAACCTTTCAACTCAATAAAAAAACGACGGAATACACACGAAAAGTAGTCGCTCACAACCGCTTACAAGAGAGATTTCCCATGCCCTTCCACACTGTTGCCAAACGTTCCGAACGACAAAAGCCATTGCTCATCGGCGCGCCGTGTACCACATGCAACTTCCTTACCCAAGATGTCATTTTTCTTTATCTGCTACATTTCATTCTTTACTTCTGGGAAGCCCGCAAACCTGGCACGCGATTTAACTGCCCGAAACTCATAAGACCGGACTAGCCTGATGCCTGGAACGATATACAGTGTTGACATGTTTAATTTTTCCAGAACAATAAAAAGAGAAAAAATGCCCCTCCCCTTTGGCACCGCCATAACAATTCCGTGTCGGGGTAATTCCGGGCTGTCTGGGTCCTGAGCCCAGGTGCGGCAGGCTTCGCGGTATCGATTATCTATTTCAAGAGTTGAAAACTATTTTAAATCAAGAAAGCACTGTATCAGAGTGGATGTTACAACAAACCACGGATTACTTACAATTAATCATGCTGCCTTAATACGTCACCACACCCTATCACGGTTTTTAAAGCCCTCTTCTAATTAGTAACGCAATTTTAAATTCCCTATTTTGAAAAGAATCGTAGATTAAATATAAATTTCTTGGCGTTATTTCTTTTCTCCTGGAAATGATTTACTAGTTAATCTGAATAAGTGAAATGCCAGGAAAATTAATTAATTAATATTTAAATGCGCGTGGGCAAAAATTCATATTGTCCTGCTCTGAGAAAGTAGGTATTTACGTAACTTGAATTATAACAGATACTATTAATTTTTAACTGCATTTCGTATAATAGCACAACTTACTATACAATATCCCTCCTCGCCAAGATGCACGCCTCCTTTGCATGAAATTCCCTATCCTTTAAGCGTATGAGGTTCTACCTTGAGACGCATTAATCCCTCGTACCTACCGCGGGCCCCAATAACACATAGTTTTAAAGTAGGTTAAAAAAAAATACTGTATATACTCTTCCGCAACATTTCCTTGGCAATATCGTTATTTTCGTTACACTTCAACGAATTGGCATTACTCTTTTTGATTTCAATCATATTTTTACTCAGGGAATATACTTAACATTTATATTGGCGTATAATACACGGAACCATTAGGTTGTAGGTAGTGGCAAAAAGTATCTATTTATCACTTGTTCATGTCTAGCCGCCAAACTTCGTTTCAATTCCAGCGTTTGACCAAGCCGGAAGTAAGGGCGGATCCAGGAATTAATTCGCTGCTGGAGTTTGTTGCTGGGT
>NQII01001892.1:0-30107 GCA_002778355.1 Clitarchus hookeri | reverse complement strand
TACGGAGCATACGTAGAAAAGGGAGGGAGTTGTCTCAAGGGCTCATGTATCAATTCACATGTTCATGCAACAATAAAACCTCGATTTGTGAAATATGAATTACCCTGTATTCATTCATTAGTGAATTGGACCATTAAACTACAGTGTCGAAGCATTCCTACGCCCGATCACTGAGGACTAGTATTAAGTGTTGGCGCCTCACGCCACAGAACAGATTACAACACCTACGTCCAAACCTCAGCTTTGGCAGGTGTCAAATTGTTATAAAAATAATAAATTTTTTTTAACAAATTATAGAGAAACATTTTGATAATCTATTATTCTGCAACCTAATTTTCTTTTAGTAAACATACTTCCAGAAACAAAGTAGAAGGATTTTATCTCATATACAAGTATCATTATCTAATATTATTTATTTAACTTGTTTTGAAAATTACATAATCCTCGTGTCTAGATTATAAATCTTTAAATACCTATATTATGAGCCATGCAAGCTTTATCACCACAACCTAAGTGTTTATTTAATTTAGAGAATAGGCCCCAATAATTATGTCCTGGGAAATGTATTTTAGAAAGATTTTAATTATTTAAATCCCGAATAATTATTCATTAACTACGATATTCAGAATACCAAAAATATTAAGGAATAGCATTTAAAGCTCGTACTAAATATGGGATTCCTTTAAAATTATTAATAAAATCAGAAAATTGACTATTATATATTTATGTTACTAACATTTTTAATTTCCGTTAGGCCATCTGGAGACCACATGTCAATTTAAATTTCTTTGACATTTGTTCTTTTCTTTCCTTCGTATTCTTTCATATTTTCACTGTGTTTTTTTTCTCTAGGCCATTGTGAACCTGTTTTTTCTCTCTCCGAACTTGTAATCCTTTAATTTATTTACTAACTTTTTATTATAATAATTTTTATTTCCAGCCTTTCCTTTGATCACCCATACAAACATATTATTTTAATAAAGTACTTTATTATATTTTTTAAATTCCTTGGCCAGATTTTGGAATTTTAGGAGAATATATTTTTTTCTGGAGTAATTGGTTCAGATCCTTATTTTTTAGATTTAGGTCTTTCATCCTTTGGTATTCCATCCCATATTTTTTTATCTTGTTATATTGATTACCAGATGATGATCTTGTGTTATTATATTTTTTTGGTTTTGGAATATAATTTTTCAGAATGACTTTTGTGTCATATAAAATATAAGTATAATTTAAACATTATTACTATCATAATTATTTTCACCGATATCTTTTTGAGTAAGCAATTTTAAAAGTCAGTCTGTTCTTTATAATATTTTTTTTATAATACTGTCATTATTATTAAATTCTACTTCAGAACTACAAATTCATATTTTTATTTCCAATTTATTTTTTCCAGAAAGATTGTCATTTCTATTGTTACAATAGTCTGATAGTTTTTCACTAAAATTAATAGTTTCATATGATTTTTAACAATTATTTCTTGAGATGGTTGAAGCATCTTGAGTATGTCTAAACTGTTCATTACAAATTATTTATAATGGCTCGTTAAACTCTCATTATTTTAAAAAATTTTAAAAAGGTATTTGTAGGTGTTTTTGGATAATCGAAATATTTATTTGCTATAGGAATTAAAAAAGTATTTGAATTTTATTTTCATCATAAAATAGTCAATTTTTGAAATAATATTTTCTGATACATCAATTAAAGAAAAATCTTGTGTTTTTTTTTTTAAATACTGCATTCTTTTGCTTGTTACATCATCTGAATTTATCAGATAGTAAATTAAGAGCATAAATTTTTTATTTTTTATCTTCGGGGTAAGAATGTATTAAATTATTTGAAATTAAACTTTTTTAAATTATTTTATATATTTTTATAAATAATATTATATTTTTTTAACATATATAGTATTTATATTAATGGTTATAAAAACAATTTGTTTTAACTCTCTCGATTTTTATTTTTATTCATATATATATTTTTTAATTTTATTATTTAGTTTTTAAATATTTTTATAATAAATTGTACATAAAAAATTTAAATTTCGCTAGACAACTGATCAAACTAAATTTAACATAAATAGGTATAATTCTAAGATAGATGTTCATATAGATATATGTGAGCACTCTGAGAAAACCCACACACACATGTTCGCACCAGAAGGAATCACAGATAATTGGAAAACAAGCAGATAGGTTCACTTATGTGGATATATATATATATATATATATATAGTAAAAAATGTAGGAATAACAGGTAGGAATATACATAATCATAATTATATATAAAATAAATTAAAAATAATTTTATATTTTTATGTAACTACAAGTAAATCTGCATGTTTTCCAATTATATGTGATTCCTTTTGGTGTGTGTGGGTTTTCTCAGTGTGCTCCCATATTTTTTACATTTTAAATATTTTTATTGAAGGCATGTGGGCACAAGCTAGCCTCTTTACTGTAAAAAGAATGAGTATAAACAAAATGACAATTGTCGTTCTGACACTGTGATGTGAACATCGGTTTGGAAGTGATCACTCTCCTTGTACTAAGATCATTCGTGCGTACGAAGGCCTATGACTGACTGTGATGGAAATGGAGACGAAACCAATGCCATCATCGACGAATCGTCGATGGTGCCGATAACGTGACAAAGTTTATGCTTTCGACTACAGTGTGCGGTGACATGAGAAGAATGAATGTCTGAAGAACCAATCTCGTGTGATTTTTAGCTGTAAAAACTGTCCTCAGTTCGCTCGAGGTGATAAATTCAATAGACACAAGGTCTGCAAGAATAGTGTTCTTTCTCCTACCGGGAAATAGTACAAAGAGTATTTTGTAGCTGTGTTAATATTAAAGTACCTTGTTTAAAGTTAAATTGAACTTTTACTTATATTCTGTCTCTAAAATATATTTCATTAATCATTAATATGAATAAATACAGAGAGAAAAAAAGGTGTGTTGGTAATGCCTAGTGAGAAGCATATGTTATGGAAAATAATATTACACTGAGTGCTAACGAATCAGGTTCGGTGTCCCTTTGGTGTAATTTTCTAGACTCAGTTAAGCTTTGATTGCATGAGGCGGAGGAATAGCCTGGAAGTATAACTTCAGCAGGGCTTCAGAAAAGTTGGAAGTAACCATGAACAGTCTATATCTTGAAACTTTTCCTACTGCTTTTCTTAAGATAATTATTGCGAGCAAGTGCACAAGGAGGACTATGGTTCAATTGAAGTAAGACTTTCTCACGTCGTTTAAAATTGGCTGATTTTCATTTGACGAACGAAAGAACTGAAAAAATACTTTTGAGGAATGAATTATTTTTTATGTGTGTTTTTAAGGTATGCTTTTTGAGATATGCCTTTTTAGATATGATTTTGAGGTATGGTTTTCGAGGTATGATTTATGAGGTATGATTTTTCAGGTATGATTTTTGAGGTATGTTTTGAGATATTTTTGAGGCATGATTTTCGAGGTATAATTTTCCAGGTACAATTTTCCAGGAATATTTTTTGAGGTATGTTTTTTTAGGTATGTTTGACATCTTGTTGGTTGGTCTCGTCGGTTGACCTGGGTGTTTGAGATATTCGGTTGGATGGCTTGTAAGTTCGTTTGGAGAGATTAGTTGAAAAAATTTAAATATTGACGATATGGTCGATTGATAGCTGAGAAGAGCATAGCAGATAAGACTGTCTATCACCCGAGTTGGACTCATACATTTCAAGTTTCAAGGGTCTTATCCTAACAGTTTGCCAATAGCATCGACGACAACGTAGGCAGTCCAGTTGGAGTCACCAATGGTACCACTAAAGACGAAGTCGGGATGTTGGTCGTAGTCATGCCATTAAACGAACACTTCAACTTTCTATCTACACTCCAATTGCTCGCTGCTCCGAACTGGTATTCGAAATTTTAGGCAGAAGATTTTACTTTGGTGGATAAATGTATGTGTAATTAATTACGAGCACATCCGAAATTACCCTGACGAATTTGATGGAAGAGATGAACATAAAATAACTTATCAGATTGAATGCTGAAAATGCCAACGAATAGACGGCGATCTCTCAACTCTCATAACAGACGAATAACTGTGATGTGGTGTGCATTTGGCTACATGAATTATCTGCAGAGGACGAGATATCATGTGACCAACAACCAATCACATGCGAGCAATGTGAGGTCATGGTGAAATCGCCAGCACAGTCTAGTGGTAATGGCGGGGGTTTAGCTGTAGTGTATAGATGGTGGAAGGTTAATGGGGTGAAAAGTCGAACGAATACGAGTAATAAAGATGTGTGACATAAGCCCATACTTTCATGTAGGAAATATTTGGGTGAATGGGGGGATTATATAGTCAATGGAATATAATGGTGGGTTGTAGAGGTAACAGAATATATACTTCATGGAAAACAAGCTACACTGATTGAAGAGAGGGAAGGGGAGCGCCTTGAGGAGGGGTGGGGGAAAGAGAGGGGTGTGTGTAGTAAAGGTGTGAGCAAATGGTGAGAGGGGTGAGGGTAGGGGGGTCGGGTGTGATGTAAAACCAATGAAATGTCTGATGAGTGGAGGGGGATGGGGACAATTAAACTACTAATTCAAACTAGCATGATTGGGGCGGAAAAGAGGATTAAGGAGAGTAAATAAAAAATTGGGGGAGGGGGTGTGATGTAAATTCAATCTGATGTTAGAGGGGAGCCTAATAATCAGTATAGCTATGGTTTGGAAGGGGAGGGATGTGATGTATTGACCAATGGAAAAATATTGGTGAAGGTCAGTCGTCTGCCTTCGTGCTAGAAGTATGTGTGCTCCGCCATATTGTTTTGAACCCCGGATCTCTTGCGTGTAGTTCTTCAAAAGTTTCTTTAATAAATTTGAAGGTTTTTTAATTTTTAAAATAAATTTTGTAAGTTTTTTTCGACGATTTTTTAAATTTAAGATTATCGGCATGGGGTCAAAGTCAAGGTCACCTGTATACAAGATGGCTGTCGGGTGGCATTACAACATCGCGGTGGTTGGCGCCAGTGCCCCGTGCTCTCTGTGCCCCATTAAAAATACATTGCCTCACACTCATCACAACCATTCTACTTACAGTTATTTGAATTTTCAATCATGTAACTTGGCTAATGTGTTATATATTTTAAACTCATTTTTGTATAGGCATTTGGTTAGTAAACAGTAGGCTCCATTTTCACAAACAATGTGTCAAGGCATCCAATGAACACGTGAATAATAACACGAAGTTACTGATATAACTAATGAGCCTACTTTCTTCAACACGGGTGCAATAATTTTTTAAATAATTTTTTAAAAGCTGAGTTGGTAGGAAGGACTTGACTCCTCTTTGAAAGCAATAACTTTAGAACTGAAACAAGAAACTTATGCAACAGTAGTGAGACAATTACAAATACACACATGCCTTACCAGGGACTTGAACACAGAAAACATCGTACTATAAGCTAACGTGCAATCCACTGCATTACGGAGGTCGGGTTTGGAGCATCAATTTCGGATTTAATCAGTCTAATGTTTCGAATGATAGGGTTCACCAACCTAAAATATTTACAGGGCCTTTATTTTGAAAATAAATGACTGAGCTACATAAAACATGTAAGTTTACATGGCCTACCATAGCGCTACTTGTGTGAAGAATAAAACTATATTTTCTTATTTGATGCTACAGTACAAAGTTGCCAGAATCGGTTGATTGGTCCTCGAATTATGCCATAAAACCTCCACAATTTTCATGTGGCGGTCTTCATAAATGGAAGACAAAAAATTGATGTAGTAGCAATTTCGATGATTGTATACTGCCAATATACAAAGTTAAGTTAAAATATATTACATAGTTTCGTTGATATCGCCCACGAAACTAAAATGATTTCATGGCCACCATTCTGAAAATAAGTGTGTCCTACTTAAAAAAAATGCATTTATTACTATCGCCTACCATAGTACAACATCTTCGCCAAATTTTGTAAGAATGAGTTGATTGTTTTCCAAGATACGAGGTAAAATCATTTTTTTTATTGGTAGGGCTTTCTTACAAAATGGTTGAGAAATGGGGTTCTGCATAAACAAATTTTTGGTTGTAATAGGTACTGCCAGAATACAAAGTTAAGATGGAATTTGTTTCATTAGTAAAATATACTGCGCTAAAATATTTATATAGACACTATTTTTAAAATAAGTACCTGACCTAAATGAAACATACCAGTTTACACCACCTGCTGCAGTACTATTTGTTTGCCAAATTTGGAAGGAATCTGTCAATCAGAGATATGAAAGAAAACCTTTATTTACTAACATGGCACTATCTTACAAAATGGCACACAAAAGAGGCTTTATGTACATGCAGTTGATAGTTCTAATATCTACTGCTAGTGTACAAATTTTGGTTTAAATTGATTTCATGGTTTCGACGATAAAGCATTCTAAGCTAAAAAGTAGCTATGTGGCCGCCATTTTAAAAATAAGGCTCTGACATGATTAAAACATATCACTTTACATCATCTGCATTAGTACTACTTGTTTGCCAAATTTGGTACGAATCTGTTAACTATTTGCCGAGTTATGACATAATAACTTTATTTATTCGTATGATGCTATCTTCCAAAATGGCTTACAAAAGTGGTTATTTGGTGGTATATATGATGTTTGTAATATAAACTTTCAGTATACAAAATTGGTTAAATGGTATGACAGATACACTAAATAAAATTAAAACATTTGTATGGCCGCCATTTTGAAAATAGTAACTAATTAAGTTCAATCACTTACGTTTGCATGGTCTACCATAGTATTACTTACATGCCAAATTGGGTGATAATTGTTCGAACAGTTTTCGAGATATAATGTAAAATATTAATTTTTTTAATTTATGCTAATTTCCAAAATGTCCAACCAACAACAATATACATCTCAAAATGTAATGGTTACACAATGGTTTGCCAGCATACGAAATTTGGTTTACATAGGTTGAATGGTTCCCGAAATATGAAATATCACCCAAAATATTAAAATGGCCGCAATTTTGAAAGCACGTGCCCGGCGTGGTTGAAAACTATAAAAGTCAGGTGTTCTTACTAAGCATTATATGTGTACCAAGTTTGGTGAAATTCGGTTGAAGCGTTCAAGAATTTAAAGTGGGAGACAGACATACGCACAGACGCACACACACACACACAAAGACAGGAAAGTGATCTCATACGCCTTTCTTTCGTTGGGAAAGTAGGCTAAAAAGGGGCTATGAGCCCAGTTCAGGGTGGGGAGCGGGAGCCGTCCGCCGCCATTTGAAATTGCGTCACACGCCACAAGGGCGAACAGTACTTTCAAAGATTCTAGCAAATTCATAATTTAAAAAATGCAAATTTAATAAATTAATATAAAAGAGAATTTTACATATAATTTATTTCATTTGCAATATTTTTAACAATATGTAGAATTCAGAAAATTGTTCACATTATTAATTTATAATTGGGAACTCGATGACACTAATAATAATAATGCATTAAAATTTTTTCAAGTTTTTCATACGAATCTGATACATTTTCATGACACTTGTGAAAAGTATACTCCACAGTGTCTTCAATTTTTTGTTTAATCCTATTTTCAACCACGGCTTCTCCCATTCTGAATTTAATTTTGTGTTTGGCTGGTTGAAACTAAAGAAGATTTCTCTCTTTGGCATATAGCCTACTAGGAATTTTAAGTGGGATAAACGAAAATTATATAATCTTTCCCGCAGCTAGGCCTGCTCCAAATTACGATTTTTAACAGAATTAATACATGTCAGATGAAAATCATACAGCGATTTTGTTCGCAACTACGCCACCGCCCCCCCTCCCTTTTTTCACCCTGCCAATCCCTTTTGGTCAACCGAATTTAAGTGTCTTATCTGGCATGATCAATTACTGAAGACGCCAATGAAAAAATACTTTCCTCTTTTTCACACCCTTGAAGGTTAAGTTTTTTAAAACCATGAAATATAATTTCAGGTATTTTTATCTGCAGAACTTCAAAGCAAAAAAAAATAACACGCCTGTAATTTTTTAGATTTGTGGCATATTCGGTATTAACTGAAAACAACACTTTTTACCCTTTCACTCTCGCCAAAAGTGAAATTTAAAAAACCCAGATAACTTTTTTTTTACATTTATATACCGAATGTTTTTGAACAATACCGACAAAACTCCGGCAGAATAGTCCATAAGAAAAAATAAGAGAATATATATANGTATTTTGCAGAATGGATATTTCAACTCCTCTGAGAACACGGTTGGCAAATCATCCTCCTTCAAGATGAAAATGGGGATCAGCATTGTAATTTTAGATGAAAATTTGTAACAGTAAGATGTGCGTGATTTTTTAAAAATGTTATGAATGAGCACGTTTAAATTAACAAAAAAAAAAAAAAAGTTGTTTTGTCGGAACACTCTCAAGTGAAGAGTTTTCGAGAAATGTATGCATAACTCTCAAAACAGAATGTGAGTGACTTGACAGGTAGGCAAGACACAAGGCACAGCAATCAATTTATTATAAATTAGGATTCTGTGGAGGTGCACAGTTCTCTTAAAATCACTTTAGGAACAAAGTGTACGTACATTTTTGTGAGAAATAACCTGCCGGAGTTTGTCGGAGTTGTTCAAAAACACCTGGTATAATATTTTGAAACAAAAAGCACGACGATATCATAGAAGGCACAATAGATATTGACGATTCCGCGAAAACGTATTTGACCCCTTTCCAGAAGAATGCACACCTGCTCGGCTCGGAACAGAACCGGCCTACACATCCGCGCACTTGATCGTATCACAACGTCCTCGTTCAGTCCTACTCCCTACACATCAGCCCGTTGATAGTTCACTATACAAGTCGATTGGTATATAAAAATTAACAGTTCTTCCCATGAATTCCCATGATATGATTGCAGTTGTGTGTAATGAGACACAGAATCGATTCCCAAGATTCTATCTAGATTCATGATATCTTTGTACCGTCAGTGATATGAGAAGATACAAGTACTTATCGTAACACTGTAGTACTAAAAATGTTTTATAGGTCAATTGTTAACAATGAATATATTTCCAATACGTATTAGTAGTTTATTATTACAATTTTACCACCCAAAAAGGTAAATGTAATGATATACACATGTACACACATACAGAATGATCCTGAACTCCAGGTAAACACTTTGTGAAATTATTCGCAATGGAAAATGAGGCAGCAAACGTAATACTACTTATAACATAACGTGATTACTAAGGGAGAGATATGCACTTGGAAACTGGGAATTCGAATTAGTTATTTAACGTTCTTCAGAAACTATGTGAGAAGAAACAATAAATTCATGAATAGTGTTAGCATGATCTAATATCTGTCATCTGTGAACATTTCGTGGGCAACACCATCGCTCGTCTTAAGAAATTAGGGGCTGCCATGTTGTTAGTCGACAAAAGGGTGTTACCCGTGCGTGGGTGTTTTTCGATTTTTGCGACAGGCTAACACTATACACGCATTTGTTGTTTCAACTCACGTCGTTTCTGACATAAAAAAAAAAGTAACTAATCTAAATTCCCGATTTTCGAAGGCGCGTGTCACCCTTATGGGTTCCACTTGCCTACAGCTATTTTATGCATTCGACGAATCGAAACGCATGAGCGCTAAACGACTTGCTCACTCACTACTTGCCCGCCCCCATCGCCTTTATCGCGAGGCGCTCAACTGGCGTGCAGTCTTTCCGTCAGCGACTTGCTTGAACGCGACTTTAAGCGGTGATCCTATTTTTCTTATGACACGCTATTAATATAAAAGTATAACGACTGTCTGTAGATAATTCTTAAGTTTATGTATAGCTTGTGCCAGCCAGTTGAAGCCCTTAATAATCACATTTGGCCACATGTCGTACTTTATCTTCCATCTCACTTACCATAATGAATAATCTCACAAAATTTGTACCTGGAGTTTATGATCATCATGGATGTATATGTTTATATACGTGTGTATACACATATACATATATATAATATATACATACGTACACACGCATGTGTGATAAATCACACGATACCCTTCTACAAATAAGTGTGTCCTAAACAGAAAAATCATAATACTATTCTTTTTCGTACTGTATTTTAAATACATTTGTGTGTATATGTGCATTTGTATAAATACATATAAGTGTATATATACACACCAAACTATGTGTACTCACAAAAACACGCACAGGTTGAATTTGCTACCTTTTCATATAACATCAATACTTTTTCCATCCAAACCGATCGGATCTTCGGAATTTATTCCTCTCAATAAAAACGCCAGCCCTCTCCGATCAGAGCTAAAAGCAGAAGGCCGAGACGGATTGAGCCTAGCCGTTGTAGTGCGTGGGCTGCCATATGAAAACGTGCTTTTTTATTTTTGCTGAAAAATCTTTCCGAGCCAATCCGAGCCAAACAAATGCGCGCCCTGCTTTAGTGTTATCACAGTGGCACCAAGATCGATCATCAGTCGCTGGCGTCACTAGACGGACGATCACGTCGGTCACAGCTTGGTCATGGTGCCTGCGGCTTTGTTGTCAGTCCTCGGCAGAAAGAGCCTTCCACAGTTGATGTGCTTTAGGGCGGCCGCAGACGAGCCACTTTTGCAGCGGCCACATTTGTGGAGCCACAAAAATCGATAGTCGCACATATGTACGCGGCCGCATACGAAGCCAATTTTGTGGCAACTGATGGGCTTCGCAAGGCCTTGCAAGGCACTGCCAATTGCAGAATGGGTTTTGTTAGAGACGCATGTGTTGCTCTCATTCTCAGGGAAAGGAGGCGTAAACATCATAGAGAATATACACTGAAAATCTCTGCACTAATCAAATAACTAGCCTAGCCTTCAGACACTCTTTCGTTTGCTCGCGCGAGACAGGTCAAGTGAAGCGATGCAAAGAAAAATGTAATACTGCCCCCTCCTCTTCTTCCCTGATCGGAATGGAGTTCTTGTGGCACCCCAAACCTTGAGAAGACATGCCCTAGAAGTGTATCGGCCACAGTACATGCTTTTTGGTTTGGGAGGGGAATGACGTTTGGCCACTTAGTAAAGTAATATTGGCCCACCACTAGATACCAATAACCTTTCTCTGTGACAGGCAAGGGTCCCAGAATATCTACTGCCATCCTCTTGAATGGGGCTCCCACTTGTATTTCTGGAGGAAACCTTGACCCCTGGTCCTTGTACACTTTCTCGCATTGCAGGTATTGCAAACTCGGCACCACTTCTCAACATTCTCCCGACAATGAAGCCAGTAGAATCTCAGTATAACTCTGTCAAAGGTCTTAACACCAAAGTTCCCACTGGCTGCCGAATTATGCAGTTCCTTCAAGCAATCGGGAACCCTGCATTCTGGAAGGACCAACTGAAAGTGTGTGTATTTTCCATCATTACATTCCCAGTTCCTGTGAAGTATGTCATTCTTCAGTAAAAGGGAATTCCATTGTGCCTAATATGCTTTGACTGCCGTGCTCAGGCTCGATTTCTCTTCCCATTTTGGCTGAGACAGTCAGCTTCTTTCCCCTCTAGTAATGGATGCACAGTGGGATCATTTAGCTGATCTTTCCTAATACACTCATTACTCCACAGAGGTGTCTCATTACAGGAAACAAAACCCCGAATTCCTGTTCTCCATACCATCAGCGATCCACCACTTTTTTCATCTTCGTATTCACAATGACGACCGATTGTTTCACATGGCCTCCTAGAAAGTGCACCTGTATTGCTGCGAAGGCACCCAGATCTGTGCTGTATTTCAAAGTCGCATTCTTGAAGATGCTGTATCCACCAAGCTTTCTGACATACAAAATTCTTGAAATTAAGTAGACAGCATAATGAAGTATGGTAGGTTATTAGAACAAAATTTCTGCCATATAGGGATGGATGGAAGTGTGAAATTGCCTTAACTATGACCAGAATCTTCTTGAGCTCCCTGCATGTACCACAGTAATTTCTCTCGGGCTTGTGCGGAACTTTACTGAAATATTCTAGTGGTCTCTCCATCCCATCCTGAACCTGAATCTGAGATAACGCAGCTCCAATACCGACATCAGTAGCATCGGTATCCAAAATGAGCATGCCCTCACTATTCGTGGATNGGGGGGGGGGGGGGATATCAGAATTGCCTTCATGTAATTAAAACCAACTTCGCACTCAGTTCTCCGAAGAAATTTCCTTTTTGCCTCGGTAAATTTACGTAGTGGCTGGTGATCGTGGCGAGCCCAAGTACAAATCTTCGGTAGTAGGCACATAAGCTCAGAAAAATTCGCACTTCCATTTTGTCAGTTGGTGTCGACCAATTTCTTATTTCTTTGGTCTCCTCAGGGTTTGTTTCAATTCAGTGAGCCGACACTACATGTCCGAAAAATTTTCTTTTGGAATAGGTGGCACTTCTTAGGAAATAGTTTCAAGTTGGCTGCTGCCACTTTCTTGAATACAGAGTCTAAGCATGATAGGTGATCCACAACAATGTCATCTAGGTAAACCTGATAGATATCTAGATGAATAACTTTTTCCAAAAGGCATTTCAGCTCTCAAGACCTCGTTGTTAAGAGCCGCCCAAACCTCTCAACTCAACTCCTTCAGGCATTCGAAGGTAGCAGGGGCATTACACAGTCCAAAAGGCGTAATTTTTAACTGCCCAGTTCCGTTCCCTTGGAGAAAAATACTGAATTTTCTTGATCCTCTGGGACCACCTCGTACTCCCACTTTTCATGTCCAAGGTGGAAACCCATTGCATATCTGCCAGGATGTTCAGTATGTCGTCTATATTTGGATGTGGATAAAAGCCTTTCTTTGTCACATTATTAAGCTGGCGATAATCCACACAAAACCTGAAAGGGTCACCTCTTTCTTCTTTACAAGTATAATGAGAAAGCCAACAGACTAACGGATAGTTTTATCACATCTAACTCCTACATTTCCCTTACAATTTCCTCGACTACCTCATGCGAACCTACTGGCTGTCGTCTTAGTGGTTGCAAATTTCCTAGACTGCTTCGTTTTGTTTTATTCTAGAAGCTTTTGTAACATTGGAATTACCCGTGTGACCTGCTTGCAAACCAATATCGCAGCCCCTTCCTCAAGACGAATGGCACTAGCAGACAAATTTTTATATACTGTGTCTATTTTGTCTACCTTATCAATTACTTAAGTTATTTAGCTATTTACATTTTCGTTTGCACTATATATTTTAGTATATACATCTTCTCTCAAGCTGTTTACACTTGCACTCACTTGACTACTCAATCCCTCAATTAATGCACGCAGTGATTTTAGTTCTGCAGACATTTTTTTTCATTAACATTCACTGCAGTGATTACACTAAATTTCGGCCTACAGATATTACAATTAATTTAATTTTCTTAATATTAATAATTACTAGCTCATTAATTAACAATTTTTTACAATTGATTGATTAATAATAGCATTCATCCCACTTCTGACACCAGTGTTACAAGATGCCAGAATTGCATATTCGAGTTAGTGCGGGATATAAGTCTTAATGAAAATAAAATAACTAAATTCGATTTTGAATTTATTCACACAGGTATTATTTTCAACATTTAACCATCTCCACTATTACGCTTGTTCTCAGTGAGCACAATATTTAATGTATATTTCAATTATTATTAAAGTCCTTAACAACATCTATAGATGGGCTACAGTCACTACTGGTTACAGTCACTTATTTCACACTCATTATTTACACATATACGATATGTCTATTGACAACATTCCAAGTGTATTACACTTAGGCATCAAGTACAGTAGTACCGCCCACGAGTCTCGCTATTCACTGTACCGATGTTCGCAGTCTGCAGACTTTACTCACACTAGTCACTCACGCCGCCACAGCCTCATACACCTACAAACAGGGGAATTCATTCAAGGAGGCATGTATCGCGGTAGAGAGACATTGCTCGGCCATGGCCGTAATTAGGGACACGACTATCTCCCTAGGTGTACCTATAGTTTATCTATAACTAAAAAGAGAGAAGTAAAATCGGTATATACACTGTAAAAACTATCCCGATAGAACAGAGGATCAAAATGTTATGCAATAATATAAATTCTATTGGAAAATAGGGTAAGGAACCATGCTCTTTATTATTGGAAAGTAAAAAGCTAGAATAGATGGGACAGGAACTTATTTTTTCCATTTATTGCATGGTACTGGTTTAACCAGATTGATGGGGGAACGTATCATTCTGGTGGCAGAAATGATGGCGCAAGTGGGTCAGTCTCCACTCCCCCTCCCCTTCCCACCCCCAAAAAAAACAATAGATTACTGAAAACTTAAAAGACAAATTGGATAGCCGGCCAGTGTTGACAGAACCACTACAGACTAGCTGTAATATTTTAAAATAATGGAACATAAATGAGCCAACTGCATGTAGCTGTTCATGTACTGTAGTATGTAGTATATTGCAATGGAATCTCACAGTAGGCAAGCCACTTTAGCCATAGACTGTAACTGTGTATTTTTTCACCTATAGAGCTGTCAGTGCATAGTGCTTCGCAGGGTGTTGTACATAATGCAACGCAAATGTGTTGCTGTAATGTAAGGAATGTGTTTTGTCTAAAATTATGCCCGATTAGACCCAGAGACGATCAGCTCTCCCCGCGGTATACAGGCGTCACAGGATCATTGCGACAAACTTCTAATGGTGATAGTTAATGCAATGAGGAACAACATTTGTCGGAGAACGGATATCCGGAGACGATCCGTTGAGATGCCAGGTGTAGTTGTAAAATAGTTCCACGTACCTGGAAGAAGGTAGGCATTTCACAGTGCCCGTATCACATACCTGCTGTCGATAATGAAGTAATCTGTAGTTAGTAAATAGGAGGACCTGTTACAGCGATTGGCAGTATCAATAGTACTGAGAGCCGCATTGGATGGCATTTGCTGTGTGCAGTTCGTTACGTCCTTCCCTCACCACATTCCATTACAGACCTGTGTCATTGTCGCTGCTTGAGTCGAAACAGTTGTGTGTTCACAGTGGCTACGTCTCGTATACTAGATCAGTCATGGACGCTTATTCGTCGTCAGAACTGGCGGATATGCATATGCTGTACAGTATAACTAGAGGCTGTGAGTAGTAGAAAAATGGACATTCACGCAAAACTGGACGCTGGATGGGGACTAGGGGACTAGCGCCACCATCTTGGAATTTACCTTTTTCGCTTATTTTTTCTCTCAAAAATAATTCAAACCTCACAATTGTCCTCAAACTTTCTCTCCGATTTCCCAAAAAAAAAATTAGCTTTGCACAATCTGGCTGACAGCGCCATTTGCGCAATTTGGTGGAATGCTGCGGAAATAGAGCAAATGTCAGCCGTATTGCGCAAATATTACAACCACCTCACACTCTATCCTGTCATGCCAACACCAACCATCTTTTTTCAAGAATGTTCCCGTACATTGCCCTGTCATGCAACTTCATTCTCTGTCACTCCACCTTGTTACAAGCATATATTCTACACCCAATCGCCTACCAGGACTCATCATCATCATCATCATTCCCCTGTCGTCGTCTGTTAGGAGCGCGACCATCACCATCTTTGTTTCCCCAACCAGTCTGCTAGAGCGCACCACCATTACCACCCGCCATCGATATCCGTCGCTAATACAGTAAGTCTATACTTGACTCCCACGAACATATAAGCATAGTTAGCTACCAATTTCCATCCACTGAATCTATAATCACCACATTCATATCATAGATATCGCTCCTGATGACGAGCAGGGTTGTAAGGTCAGTTATTCCTTAGAACACTTAAAGTATAGGTGGCCGCCATTTTCAATCTGCCAAAACTATAGTCGCCAAATTAATATCAGAGGAAATGTTCCCGATGTCGAGCAGGGTGGCTGGGTCAATTATGCCCCAAACACACTTATAAGCATAATAATTGGCTGCCAATTTCCATCCACTGAAGCTATAGTCACCAAAATCATATTATAGGCATTGCTGCAATAACGAGCAGGCATGCCAATTATGCTGTGTGCACTCTTACACTGAAGAGCCAAAAAAAAAACTGGTACACCTGCCTAATATCGTGTAGCCCCCCCCCCCCTTCCCCNGGCACACCTGCCTAATATCGTGTAAACCCTCCCCCCTTTCCCAGCACGCAGAAGTGCCGCAAGACGACATGGCATGGACTCGACTAATGTCTGAAAGTATGCAGGAGGCAATTCACACCATGAATCCTGCAGGGCAGTCCACAAATCCTATCTGTGCCAATTAGAGAAAGGGCTACACGTCTGCCACGTTTAATGATTCTCGTCAGTCGTCGTTTGTCCCGTTCTTTTGCGATCTTTTTCCGCCCGCAGCGATGTCGAAGATGTGATGTTTTACTGGATTCCCGATATTCACGGTACACTCGTGAAATGGTCGTACGCGAATATCCAAATGTTATCGCTACCTCGGAGATGTTATGTCGCATCTCTCGTGCGCCGACTATAACACCACGTTCAAACTCACTTAAATTTTGATAACCTACCATTGTAGCAGCAGTAACCGATCTAGCTGCCGACCGCATCGCGTTACTCTGATTGGTTCCATACCTCTGTTATTCGCATACGCACGACTACACCAGTTTTTTTTCTGGCTATTCAGTGTATAATCATTGGTGGCTGCCATTTTCCATCCACTAAAGCTATAGCCACCAAATTTATATCAAATGTATCGTCCCCGAAATCGAGTAGGGTGTTCGGTTCAATTATGCTGTAACATCACTTATAAGCAGAGTTGGTCACCATTTCCATCTGCCGAAGTTATAATTGCCAAATTAATATCGTAACCAGCACCCCTGATGTCGAGCAGGATAGAAGGGATAATATGCCTTAATCCCTCTTATAAGGATAATTGACCACCACTTTTCATCCACTGCAGTTATAGCCACAAAATTCATAACACAGGCATCGCTCCCGACATCGATCTGGGCAGTATGTGGCAAATTATACCTTAACATATCTTAATAAGAAACTGTAAGGCAGCCAGGTAGTCGGCCGACGAAGTAGACACAGTGCAGGTCTCGGCACGTCGGAAGGATGGCACACACACACACACACACACACACACACACACACACACACACACACACACACACACACTAGCCAAGAGGCGCGTCCGGCTCCAGGGTGACGGATCTGCTGAGTCACACAAGCATTTCCCTCCACGAGAACAATTAAGTTTTAAATGTTACATACATGTACTTATTTCGAATATGTAGTATTTATAGTGCCAGATATGTAAACCCAGTATAAAACAAATTAACATTAAATGTATGAAATTTGTAATGTCGAGTAACGCCGCATCGCAATACATACATGTCAGCTATGTATGTACTCTGCTTTTTGTCGTCCTAAAACATAAAGATAAGAGGTTTACCATAACTGAAAAAATTGACATGACTGTTTTATACACAAATAGACGACCTGCAGATCACGAACACATCGCGTAACTATCGATGTGAACTCAACAGAAGCACAGACCACGATGACTATCTCGCCTTCTTGTGCAAAGAAAGCAACTCACAACTTTCAATTATTGTAATTACATCCACCCTTGACGAAACATTCATGTAAACTTCAGAACGAGAAACATACTTACTTTTTACATATTTTTTTGAAATGTCAATAGAAATAACGTACATAACTTGTTGGTGCTGGAGATAGTGCACCTCCCATGATAATAATATATCACAGGTTCATCTCTAGAGAGCCGAATCACCTCACAGGAAAAAAAATACTAAACAATATGCAATTAAAACATTTGTGCTAGATCAACATATTCAAGTATTGAACACATCTCGCAACAACCGCCAGGCACAGGAGATAACTGAAACTAATTACACACAATATGGTGATGACATCATGCCAATGGACAATCCCTCGAAAGACAGATCCCATTATAATAGCCCTCTGTATATAGTATAGGTTGACACAGGTGTATCCTCAGCTACTGCAATTTCCTGGTCAGTACGTAGCGATGCTCATGTTGTGCTTACAACCTGTCGCACGACGAAACTCTCCACTATCTAGGTGGTTCACCGAGGTCGACCCGAGCCTTCTCGTCATTTATGTGCACCCTCCTGTTCCCACTGCGACTAATACCGACTCACAGTGTTGGCAGAACAGTTCAAGTGACGAGCAATGCACCGATATGTCCAACCTGCCTCTCCCAAGGCCAACGATGCAACCCCTCTCAAACCCATTCAGCTGGGCAAAGGCTTGTTGAATGAACCATCGAAATATGCTGCGTGTTCACTGGGCTTGATTCTGTGGCACACGCCACCACTAAGGCCTTGTACGATGTCTTGCAACCATGGATGGTGGAGGATGTGTACACGCACGCGCGAGTGCATGCACACACACCCACATACATACATATATATGCCACTTTAGGTGTGTATCCGCGCAAGCAAACCGCATTAAACGCAAATTGAACACATGTTGAACTATGATGATGCTGTATGTGGGTGTGTGGCAGCCATCGTTGACTCGCGCAATCCATTCCCTATTCTAGCAACATGTGTAGTCAGGATCTTCCGAGAGTGTATGCAGCACAGTGTAGCGTAACACACCAAACCACACCACCCCTTATGCATTTTCCAAGAAACAAGTAACTATAATCAGCCAGAAGTTCAAGCTTCATGGCTGATGCTTTCAGCAGGGCATCAGGCTGTAGATATTAGCATGTCTCTTCAAAAAATATTGCTTCGAATAAACTAGTGTTGGTAGAGTATATCGCTTCTGCTTCACCCTACCCTCTTTTAGGTCTATACAATCAGTTCGTAACACCCCTCATCGCCCAGACTTCTTTCTCTCATAGAGAGGACGTAGTGAAAATGACAGCATGCTGTTCTAGTGGTCAGAAAATGTTATCGGTTATTGTAACATATGGTAAGTTTACATCATTTACAGCACTTGACAAAGATGTCGAGCTTGCATACCTGCCTAAAGATTTCAATCTCGCATAAGCAAAATATGAAATATAAGCAGTCAACAAGCACCTGCCCGCTTATCTGCAACAGGACGAAGAGATTCTTGGCTGCCTGCCATGCCTAGAGTGAAATCATTATAGACACACCACATTCCAGGAGCTGGTGTAAGACACATCGCGAGCGTGCAGTAGTAAAAGAAAAACAAGGTGCCTCCAACACTGAAAGATGAACGACTGTAGCAGATAGCAATAGTATGTCTAAGGACAACGGGTGCCAGCTGTGGAGCTGAGGAGCCCAGGTCCACGATCTTGGATGACACCATTGCGGACATTTTTTATGTTTAATACCTTTACATTGAACTGGCAGCCATCTTGTTTCTGGTCGCTATCTTGTTTCCGCCCATCAGCTTGTTTTTTTTATTTTACCCTAAAAAATTGTTTTCCCTCAAAATGTCATATTTTCCCCTTAAAATGTACTGTTTTTTCCCAAGAATGTTTTTATTTTCCCCTCGAAATATGTGTAATTTTCCCTCTGTAGTAGTAGAAGATTCTCGTAAATTAATTTTTCGTTTTCCAGCCGCGCCAGCCGTTTTCCAGCCGTGTCATATTGACAGCTCTAAAAAAAAATATCCCTGTGATTTTGAGCTGCTAAATGTATAGCGAAAAAACCTGCGAAATCACCCAGTGCCTCAAAATCGCCAAAATCCCTGAAAACCAATAAACTTGAGGCGCCTGGTGTCAGAACCATCCGCCATCTAGGATTATTATTTAATGCCGCAATCACCAATTATGGACTAGCACAATTTTATAAATAAAGTTATGTAAATAATTTAATACATTTTTATTTGACTTTAAAAATAACTATTGAGCGACATTTCTATGAATTCGTATTTTAAAGGAGAATTCGATTATTTCAGAATATGCGATTATTTTACTGTGACCAGCGCGTTTTAAATTTTATAATAATAGAATTGTGTTTGAAAATATTTCAAATATTTCAACCTTACCTCAAGTAATATTTTAAGTGCGTGCTACGTCTATTTTGGACACCCACGAATCGTTAAAACATAGTTGGTCGTAATTCAACGACTGCTGGAGTTAGGCACATGAAATTTGGAGCATAATATACCAGTAGGTACAAGTATGTCTAAGATGAAAAATGCAGTATGCCTCAAACCTTCTTAAAATCATAGTTAGCCGCCATTTCCCTTCCACTATAGCTGAAACCAACAAATTCATATCAGATACCACTAGTGACTTAAATCAAAGCGATATGACCAATTGTGCCTTAAGCTTTCTTATAAGCATAGTTCACTGCAATTCCAGTGTCTGTGTTCTCAGGCCATGCTTATTTCCAAGAAATTGAAGAATACGATGTTAAGTACTCTAATGTTTCAAATAAAAGTTTAGAATTAAAAACCTTATTTTAAATTTTAAAACTTTTAGTTACAAGTGTATCGAGTGACGTGTATTTAAAGTGCTGAGTTTAAGGTGAATTGAAATATGACATCAGAACTAGCGATTACATACCTACGACCATCACCATATTGGATTTACATATGCATTAAGGATTTTTTAAATGATCATAGTTATATCGCATTTTTTCCATGTTCGAATACATAGTTCATTACCAATTCAATCACCTGCTCCTTGCAATCATACTAGGTTCGATTCCCGACGAGGTCGCCCGGAGAATTACGTATGTGAGAAACGTGGTGGACGTAGCCATCAGCCAGCGGGTTTTCTCGGGGCATTCCTGTTTCCCGCGCCCTTGCATTACACCACTGCTCCATCTTTCCCTCATTTCACTTTCACCAACTCTCATTATCCTATAGTTAAGTGCTGACCCAAACCTCCGACTGCATCTCGCACTGTATTCATGTAATATCAAATTTTAATAGGCCTATATATGCATTTTTTTTTTTAATTTTAATTATGGTGAGTAGCATATTATCGACCTCACCTTTTCGGGAATAATTCGGATTCCGCATCAGAAATGCAGATAACTCATGCTTTTCGTAATGACAAAATTGGAATTTCAAAAGCATATATATTTTATTAAAAAATATATAGGCCAGCAGTATATCTATAGATTTGTCTCTACAAAACTAATTCGACGTACATATAAATTCCTTATTGTAATATGTATTTTACAGCCATGTTCTGAGGACAGTAAGCGTTGTGTTTTAAACGCATGTAAAAATAATGGGCAAGAGCATTTAATAATTTCAAGTGACCACGAACAGAACTCGGCCGCCAGCATATCGGATGGCTTACATATGCCAACATAAGGTTCAAAATACAAATAAAAAGTATGTTTTATTTAAGAGTACGTGTAGAATTGTTGGCAGACTAGGTGTTTATTATTTCAAGCATTCTGCTATAGGAAGCATATTTTCGAGGAAACAGTCGTAAGTACGTACCAGGTCATAAGACATAATTGCTGCATTTACTATTCACAGCACAATGAAACTGTTTATAAAAATAAGCTGCTCACCCCGAGCATTACAGCTATGGTATTACTCATACACATTATTTATAAAATGTTATTAAAATTGTCAAGTGATAATGTAAATTTTTTTAAAGAAAGTAGCATATCAACGAACTTGCTTTTTTAAGACTGATTATCGATCATGATGTCAGATAATGCTGATTTTTCGTTCTGCCGCATGCATCGCGCTCGCTTGATGTGGAAGTGAAAGTCAAATATGTACATAATGCACCAAATCAGGAGTGGTGCAAGTAGAGGTAGCTGGGCCGTTTCAGGGTGCTAGGGAGTCATTAGTGACCTAAATGTCATATCAATATCCTGTGAACGGGAATGGAAGAGAGGTATACTAATAGCCGGCATCCTTTAACCTGGGAAACAGATCATCCCCCACCACCCTCCTCAAAAGAGAGGTGTGTTGTGGTTGGCTGACAGGTTCTCCCACCCCTTCTGAGGTGTGCCTTTGATTGTGGGGGTACCCTTTCGGTGCACAAAGCGCCCAAGTGACATTTGCAGGAATTAAAATATTTTCGAGAAAGTCTGGAGGGCGAGAGGCTATGAACGGATAAGAGGGGGGTGTAAGGTTGAACCAGATTGGTTGAGGAGTCGGTCAGCCCTTGGTTCGAGACCCGTAGAAGGTAANTGGTTGGCTGACAGGTTCTCCCACCCCTTCTGAAGTGTGCCTTTGATTGTGGGGGTACCCTTTCGGTGCACAAAGCGCCCAAGCGACATTTGCAGGAATTAAAATATTTTCGAGAAAGTCTGGAGGGCGAGAGGCTATGAACGAGTAAGAGGGGGGTGTNCGACATTTGCAGGAATTAAAATATTTTCGAGAAAGTCTGGAGGGCGAGAGGCTATGAACGAGTAAGAGGGGGGTGTAAGGTTGAACCAGATTGGTTGAGGAGTCGGTCAGCCCTTGGTTCGAGACCCGTAGAAGGTANGTAAGAGGGGGGTGTAAGGTTGAACCAGATTGGTTGAGGAGTCGGTCAGCCCTTGGTTCGAGACCCGTAGAAGGTAATTATAAGTAATTATATGTTAATTACGTAATGAGAAATTGCATAATAATTAATTACGAGTACCCAGAGTAAATACATATACCGAGATTAAGTACAAGTACCGAGACTAAGTAAATGTACCGAGAGAGTAATAACACACTAAGTACACATGTTCACCCATCGACTGCCGAAACACAATTGACGAGATTGTGAGATGCTCCTCGAATCGAGTTCCGTCAAAGGTAAGTATTGGTAAGTAATGCATAATGAGTAATTGCATAATGAAGAAGTATGTGTACCAAGAGTAATTACATATACCGAGAATAATTATGTACCAAGAGTAAATGCACAGTAATTACACACTAAATACACATCCTAACCCGACCACTGCTCAATCGCAACTGAGCTGTGAATCGCTAATATGCTTGTTACATGTCCGACATTTTGCATGATTTCTATTTCCGCCAAGGGTAAGTGAAGCATAATTACATTTATACTGGTCTACTACCTGATTCGATTCCCGTCGAGGATAATTAAATCATAAATACATTTATACAGGACAAGTCGTCGGTTCGAAACCCGTCGAGGGTACGGAAAATATAAATATAGTTATACTCANAAATACATTTATACAGGACAAGTCGTCGGTTCGAAACCCGTCGAGGGTACGGAAAATATAAATATAGTTATACTCACCTAAACCCGACTTCGATTCCCGTCGAGGATAATTAAACTGGAGATACATTTATACTGGATCCGATTATCTTTTGCTTGGGATTGTAGGACCGAACATCTAGTCAACGATTGGGTTATTCGAGAAAAAGTTGCATAAAATGTTTTCAACTTACATTTGTTTACGGAAAATTGTAATGCTAACATGCAAATTATTTCACTTGTTTTTTTGCGGGCATAAACTAACTACATTATATATATTTAATAAGTGTGAAAAGAGCGGTTCTGGGACAGGACCTGGGGGCTGGAGGACGGNTATATATATTTAATAAGTGTGAAAAGAGCGGTTCTGGGACAGGACCTGGGGGCTGGAGGACGGAGTACAAGGTGACGTCGAGCGGGGGACGAGTGACTAACGTCATTTCCCCTCCTTTTTTCCATAGAAATTTCTTTTCCCCCCCAAAATCACAGTCAAAATGTCCCGAATTTCCCTCAAAAATTTCCAAAATTTTAAAAAATTTCTCAAAAAAATTATTTTATGCATAATTCGGATGGTTTGCACAATGAGGCTGAAGTCAGCTGAAAATTGCGCGATGTCAGTCAGAATGTGCAAGCAGGTACGCGNCGGATGGTTTGCACAATGAGGCTGAAGTCAGCTGAAAATTGCGCGATGTCAGTCAGAATGTGCAAGCAGGTACGCGAGGCTCTCGTCTCAAATTGGCTATGCGAGGCTTTCAAAATTGTCTCGTTTCTGATTGGCTATGCGAGGCTCTCGAAACTGACAATCCAGTACCATTCACATTATTTGAAGAATGTTCGTGTTAATTGCCCCCTGTCATGCAACTTCTCACATCGTATAAGCATAGTTGACTCTAATTTCCGAATCGTATAAGATATAGTCACCAAATTTGCAACATATGCATCACCCTCGACAACAAAAATTATCACAGGGTCATTTATACCCTATGCGAACATATACGCATTGTTGACCATTATTGCCCACCTGTTTAAGATACAGTCGACAAAATCATAACATATACATCACTCCCGAAGTCTCGAAAGAAAACATCTCTGATTGGCTATGCGAGGCTCTCGAAAGGCTCCCATCACTGAAAAAGCTGGCACCAGCCATCTTGGCTGAAGAATGTTCGTGTTCATTGCCCCAGTCATACAACTTCGACGCAAAGAGCAGTTTATCATAAAGGAAGCTGCCACACACAACGATAAAGGTGCCTAACATATTATGCAAGGGTAATTTTGGTCAAAGGTCAAGGTCATATGATGCCATCCTTCGAGATAATGGTCAATGTTAAATGTCAAGGACAAACCTAACATGTTACACGAGGCTCTCGAAAGAGTCTCGGACGAAGCTGGTGGCCTATCATAAAGGATGCAGCAGCAGACTACGATAAAGGAGCCTAACATGTTAACGCGAGGCTCTCGTCTCTATCGCACACGACGATAAAGGNGCAGCAGCAGACTACGATAAAGGAGCCTAACATGTTAACGCGAGGCTCTCGTCTCTATCGCACACGACGATAAAGGAGCATAAAAAGTTGTGCGAGGCTCTTAAAAGTCTCTCGTCACTGACAAAGCTAGGCGCNCGCACACGACGATAAAGGAGCATAAAAAGTTGTGCGAGGCTCTTAAAAGTCTCTCGTCACTGACAAAGCTAGGCGCCTAACATGTTATGCGAAACTACCGTCTCTGCCACACACGAAGATAAAGGGCCTTTCATGTTGCGTGTGGCTCTCGAAAGGATCTTGTCTCTCCGTCATGCAACTTCGACGAAGCTAGCGTTCTATCATAAAGAACACCATCGCACACATCGATAAAGGAGCCTAACATAGTATGCGAAGCTCCCGTTTCTGGTGGTTATGCAAGGCTCTCGAAATATGTCCCCTCCCCTCTTTGCCGGTCCCTGCCCCAACGTTCCCGGAGCGAGGTCCCCTACTTCACACACACCACTTACCCAAACCTTGTAGCATTGCTCTCGCACACATACATCCGCACACACAAACTATGAATGAATGGCGCCAGAATGCAGCTAACAATCAAATATAAGAAAAATCTTTCTCGGCCAGCGCCTGGTAGATCGGACACATTATTATACAGAAACTTTCTCGAGCGGCGCCCAACAAACGAGAACGCGCTACCGGTCCCCGCACCAGCCAAGAACGATTGATCACAAGGACCAACCTCGTAAATGACTACAATACATCTAGAGCGATACTCATTATGCGACTTGTAAATACGGTTTTTTCTTNAGGACCAACCTCGTAAATGACTACAATACATCTAGAGCGATACTCATTATGCGACTTGTAAATACGGTTTTTTCTTTTCTTATCTCAAAACATTAATTTAAACCATTAGCCACGCAAAAGAGTCAACACTGCTACATGCTGATGCAAACATATATAAAAATAATTATAAAACATAAAAATTAAAATGAAAAGAAAAATATTTATAAGCACATTCATGCGAGCATCATGCAAAATGAATGACATTTCGTTGTCGAGCATTGTGGAGGAAAGCAGGTCGTTACTACTACANCATATATAAAAATAATTATAAAACATAAAAATTAAAATGAAAAGAAAAATATTTATAAGCACATTCATGCGAGCATCATGCAAAATGAATGACATTTCGTTGTCGAGCATTGTGGAGGAAAGCAGGTCGTTACTACTACATTCATCTACAACCAAGGTGTACTCTGCTACAATATTAAGAAGGAATCATTGGTTGAAGACTTACCATCTGTAACAGCAAGAAGCCCTGAAGAGACGCTACAAGCAATACAGTATCATTGTCACTACTGCGACTGTGTACTCTGCTACAATATGAAAATGGGATCAATGGTTGAAGACTTACCATCTGTAACATCGATAACAAGAAGAGACCCTAAAGAGTCGTTGCAAGCATTACGATATCATTACGACTATTGTGGAAATACTTTTAGTAAAAGTTGTAATACACTTGGGCATGAAAGTGCTCATTGTATGTTCAGCCCAGCATACAAAGTGTTCCCCTGTGATAACTGTGATGATGTGTTTTACCCGTAGTGATAACCTGTATTGACGTAACAAGCAGTGCAAATACCATGTTTTCTGTTCATCGGGAAGCGAGTGCATGTGTTGCGGCAAGACATTTAGTATCTGCACATTTTCCATCGTCTACAAGACCTACCCATGCGATAACTGCTGTACAGTATATGCGAATAAGAATAGCTTGTATGCTCACAACAGGAATTGTTGTGCAAAAAAAAAAACACTCACTGTAAATGTTTCGCTTGAATGAAGAATATGTTGAGCATGTAGCAAAATAATGTTATGGCAAGTCTGTAATTAGAGGTAAAAGTATATATACATTATTTCTGTGTTATTCTCAGTTGTTATTCAGACTGCGAAGAGTGAACATCGTCGACTGCTGATAACGTATACTTCTTCGACGATGGAAAATATTCGGGAAAGTTATTTGTGCTGCTACTGTAAGGGGTTTCTAACATAAACAACTGCAGACAGCATGGAGCTGGTTGTCATCAGAATCCAAAGCATATTATGTTCACATGTGAAACGTGTAAATCTCAGTTTGGTTGTTGTAGCAGCTTGAAAAGACATATTGCAATGTGTAAGGGGATCCCTGACCTACCTGTCAAGCGATATCTGCTGATATTACCAGATAATTGTAAGGGTTCGTCTACAAATTGTGAGAGCAGTTCTTTGCTCCCACCAAGACAGCCATGCAACTATGGTGACAAGACGTTACATATGCTAGCGATGCAAGGAGACATGAAAAAAGTACTTGTGCGAGGAGCACCATTCGTATGTCATATCAATGCGATGCGTGCCGAAGAATGTATGTACGTGTTGACAATTTAAAACGACATTTGAAACATTGTAAGTCTCAAGCTGGCACAAATAGTAAGTTGAATATTAAACATGACACATCATTACTAACAAACATAGTCAAAGTCTAATGTTATTGTGTTTACCTGAAGCGATCTGCATTCAGGGTGATTCTAAAAGATTATATTGTGACGAATATGACAATTATATCGATACCTATGTATTAGGTTGACTATGTAATGTAAGGATTTAAAACAGTTTGGAATAGGCCGGACAGCCCAGTTGCTATTCAGACCTCGAAGAGTGAACATCGGCTGTGGATAATGTGCTCTTATTCAACAATTAAAAATATTCAGGAAAGTAATTTGTGCCGCTACTGTAAAAAGACCTTTTCTAACATAATCAACTGCAGACAGCATGAAGCTGGTTGTCATCAGAATCCAGAGCATATTATGTTCACATGCGAACAGTGTAAATCACAGTTTGGACATTGTAGCACCTTGAAAAGCCATCTTGCAAAATGCAAGGGTCTCCCTGCACTGTCTGCCAAGCAATATCTACGAAGATTATCAAATAAATGTGAGGGATCATCTACAAATTATGAGAGCAGTTCGTTGCTCCCGCCAAGACATCCATGCAACTATTGTGACAAGACGTTTACATACGCGTGCAATGCAAGCAGACATGAATTAAGTACTTGTGTGAAGAGCGCCATTCGTATGATATATCGATGTGATAAGTGTCGAAGAACTAATGCACGTGTTGACGATTTAAATAGTAATTTAAAACTTTGTAAGTAGCAAAATTGCTTACACGCTTGGGCTAAGAGCATATCGAATATTACGCCTGCTACATCATCATCTGATAGTACTGCACAGCCTAAGTCAGTGTTCTGCGAGCCAAAGCCTAATGTTAATAGCTTTTTCCTGAAGCAATCTGCATTCAGGGGGCTTCTAAAATTTTATGTTGCACCGAATATGACAACTATATAGACAGATGTTTGCACTTTTCTGTCAAGTAGGAGACCTAATATAATAAACCAACTTATCGACGAGGTAGAAATACATGGTGCAGTCAAATATAATAAATGGTTGGACTGTAGCTATACGAAACCAGAGCCCCACGATGATGAATATTGTACCAGAGCCTTCAATACATAGGCTGTAGCTGTGTCTCATTCATCTGAAATAGAAAGCGCTGTTGCTGTTAGTATACTCAAGATATGTCAAGAAGAAGAAGAAATGGTTACCAAGGGTTCGGGTTGGACCCTAGTTTCAGTAAATCATCTAGAGCTGAGAACAAGTGGTTACTATCCACATACTGATTTCCCTCTACCAGCTACAAAGAGAATTGCAACAACAAAGCATCGTCTTCGACCGGCAGAATTATGGTAAAAATTACCGCAACTGCAGAAATACACGCAGTTGTTAAACCAACATGGTCTGCATCATGTTCCAAAACATTTTGTGAAGAAGGAAATACGAGTGTTGCAGACATTTACTATGAAGGGTGCAAGCCATACAGATCGTCCGAAGATGTGAACAACAAACATGTCTCGCTAGTATGTAAGGTGAAAAACGAAGTTGCTACAACTATCCAGGACATCGAGAACGCAAGTGTGACCTCCAAGTCTGCTGATGAGGATGCGAAATATGCATATTCTACAAATGAAGCGCCTGCATTGGCAAAGCAAAAGCGTAAACGTGTTGCTGAAGATAAGAGATATTTGAAGTTGGGGCAGAAGAAACGCAGATTCGAAACTAGTACCCTGGCCCAGAGGTATCTTACAACCTACTCATCATGGAAGAACATACATGCAGACATGTATCGTGAACCTTGTGCGAAGAGTGACGGGAAGTCTGGCTGCTTATTTTGTGAAGACTTCAATGGCTTGGTTGAAAGACTATAGGTGTTGNATGATTTGGATAAGAACATAAATTAATACAAAAAAAATGGTTTTATTAATTTTTTTATTCCTATCGACTAAGAAATGTACCTACTGCTATGTGTTTATAAATGTCTGATAGGCTGCAAGTGAATGTCTAGCTATAATAATTACACTCACTTCTCGAAGAACAACAAACATTGTATTTGCTCATCTTGCTATGACTATTCAAACTAACACTGGAGACAAAGCCAGTGGCGGCCATGTTGATGTCAGCCAGTATCGATAGCATCCATTTTGTCAACCAGTACCGATGTCGGCCATTTTGTCAGTCAGTACCCAGACATCATATTCTCACATTCCAAGTGAGGGTCGTCCCTGCGGCGACGCCCCGACTGGTCACTACGTCATAGGGGGTTGACTCCGAGTCTTCCCAAATGCAAATACCTTGTTACAAGCGCCCGATGGGTCCCTGTGTCATGCCCTTGCATTCCAAGCCAGGGGTGGTTGTCTACGAGTCTTCCCAAACGCCCAGCAAGTGGCAGTCATGTTGCCCGCCAGTACCCTACGACATGCGCGTGCATCCCGACGTCCCTGTCACGATGCCACGATGACTTGTCCCTGTGAGGGGACTTTCTCCGAGTAGTCCCTGCCACGACGCCACGATGGGGTTTTCTCCATGTGCTGCTAGCTGCTAAATTAGAGTATTAAATTCTACTAGAACTGGTACGTAATGCTCCCACATTCCAAGCGAGGGGTGGTGGTAGTCTCCGAGTCTTCCCAAATACCCAGCCAGTGGCTACAGTTGAGAACAAATTTACTTCAACCACTTGACTAATAGTCGTATGCTGATTTCCCTCACCGTCACTACAGAGAAAATTACAACATTGCTTCGTATTCGGCTGCGAAATGAGAGTATAAATTACAGCAACCGCAGAAATTCGCATATTTTCCATGGTCGAAGAGGTAGTATACGTTATCAGCAGTCGATGATGTTTACTCTTCGCAGTCTGAACAACAACTGAGAATAACACAGAAATAATGTATATATACTTTTACCTCTAATTACAGACTTGCCATAACATTATTTTGNAACAACTGAGAATAACACAGAAATAATGTATATATACTTTTACCTCTAATTACAGACTTGCCATAACATTATTTTGCTACATGCTCAACATATTCTTCATTCAAGCGAAACATTTACAGTGAGTGTTTTTTTTTT
>NQII01001891.1:365888-485582 GCA_002778355.1 Clitarchus hookeri | reverse complement strand
CTTCTGCATACTCTGGGGGGGGGGGTACATGATATTAGGCAGGTGTACCAGTTTTTTTGACTCTTCAGTGGATTTTGCCGACATACGCAGACCTGAGTGGAGCAGTCAGGGGCGTGAATTTCGGTGGTCGTAGGAGGTGGGTCGACCTTTCCTCGACTAGAAGTTGCTGCAAATTCCAGAGCCTGGTCCAAGGTTGCTGGATCAGTCGAATACCGTTTCATGTGATGAACCACACAATTCCCAGGACTACAGCAAATTATTAACTTTTTAGTAGGCTCGCAATCACCGGGAGTCACTGAACATAACCAATGATTACATCCATCACATTTTTTTTTGTATGTATGTAGTGATCCAGGCTCCCAGAACTAATAGGTTATTTTAGATTCGCCTGGATATGACAAGACGCACAGGTTCTCCGGATGAAATGGCGTCATATTGCTCCCACGGTGACTCGTGCTCGACTGGTTGACTAATTTATTTTCGGGTTCGATTTATTTACATAATTTTTTTTCACATAGAGGAATTGCGTCATCTATACACGTGATTGTAACATGATCAGGTATCTTCATATTTCACACAGCCTGAGACCACGCATAGGACTTGCAGCAGGTGTCCGCAGCAACTATTGAAGATCATTTTTCATCTACACCAGCACATAGCTGTATTTTTTTTCGAATCTGCATCGTGCGAAATCACGTCTGCAAGCTCTTCTCAAACGCTGGCTNCCAGCACATAGCTGTATTTTTTTTCGAATCTGCATCGTGCGAAATCACGTCTGCAAGCTCTTCTCAAACGCTGGCTGGCATACAAAAAAAATAACGTTTACGCTACGAGATATATAATTCTGTTTCTATCTCCATGAAATGAGCATGCCACTAGTAAAGTAACTCGGCGTTTTTCGAAGCGCACACCAAATATATTCGGTCCGTTTCTTTCCTCATTTTACGAAGGGAAGGACACCCTTGATCATCCTGTACGTAGATTATTTCCAATTCGTTTGTGCGAAAATTACTCAGCCATTTTTTTCTGCTCGGGCCCCGCCACATACATCGGTCCTCGCCGGTACAGCATCAGCAAGTCGCTCAGCACGTTTCCCACCTGATGAGACGGAATCTTGCCTTCGTCCCAGCACAGTCCGTGGTGGTACTTGGTCAACCAGGCGTTTGTTTTCTTGCTCTTTTCGTCCAACAGTTTCCACGGATACGGAGGCTGGATGTTGCGGGTTCGAGTCACGCCGTGGCAATCCGTGACTGCGATTTCCTTGAGCACGAAGTCGTCTTGGTTCCATAAACCTTGCAAATTACAGTACATTTTTACGACTGAAACGTGAGTCTCCACTCCATGCGTATTTACGTGCTTAATTAACTAATGATTTTTACCAGGCCGGAAAAACAATCGTAGTGAATGATCCTGTCATGGAGTATCAAGTAGTAGGCTTCGTTATTCGCGGGCACGTTTTCCTTTGTGATTATTTCGATCCGGCAGTCGACCGTACCATTTTGCTTCGATGTATCGAATACCAGCAAAGGTGCCAATTCTCGGAAATGTTCGGGGCTCAAAATGGGATGCGTCTCACGTCCGTAATATGATGTTTGGGATTGCGAATACATATAACATGGCAAAGTAAAACCTTGGTCGAATGTTTCGACCTTCTTGGTCGAACGTAGTGTTGAGTTCGATATAAGGGTACCTTTCGATATTCAAAAATATCTTTATGTTTTCAACTTTGCAGTGGTCTGACGTAGACATGTCGGCTCCGATACTGTGCTGTTTGTTCGTCTGAAGCACCGGTATGATGTAGCGCGGTTTTTTTGTGCTGGAAGAGGTTTTTACGACCCAGTGATTTCGCGTGGCGGCGGACAGGTTCTGACAGGTGACAAGACTCCAACTTCTGAATCCTATTCGATCACTTTTTCTTTCTTGGCGTAATTCAACAGCTTGACACGTTCGCGGGTGCTGGGGGTCACGTGAGGGACAAACCATTCAATGGTGTTCAAAGTAAGAGAGGCGTGCTGCGTGTTTTCACCTACTCCCAACACAGCATCCAAATGCGATGTGCCTTGCTCCTATTATTATTTTCTTATCTTCGGCGAATCCCAGTAGCAAGAAGAGTGGAACGCATACTTCGAACCTGCCTTCTTCGTAAATGGGAACACTGTAGTCATCTTCGATTCCCCAGCCTGCCATCTTGGCTGCAGAGAGATTGTTGGGTGTGAGCGATAGGTAATTTTTTATCGACGAGGTTATGCCCACATCGCACGACTGGTTGATCGCGACGCCATTTACCTCGTACATTAGCGTTCGAAAAGGTGTAAAATTCAATTTCAAACCAACTTGGTGGTGGTCGGGTGGGTTCCATCTGCCTTCGTTAGCCTACTACCTCTTGTGCGCACAAAGGACTGACTAGGCAAGGTGTAAATATCTTAACGCTGTATAGGTATTCGAACCTCCCTTCCAAGAGCGAAAGGGCCGACATGATAATGCTCGTAACAGTGCATTTATATTTTATCAAATTTGTCGTCGAATTCTAGGCGTTGATCCACGTCAAGGATTTCGTCCACCATGACGATTTACTTTTAAACCGAGTACGTGGAGGAACTCTGCGTTTTCAGGTGTTAGCGCAGCGAGTCCTCGTGGCTTACTGATCTCGCGTTCGATGTACCTCACGCATTTATACATTTTTGTTTTCCCAGCGAAATTTAGTCCCGTCGTTTCAGGTGCAAGCGCAAATTGATTTCTTCGTTTCGGAAATTTATCAGTTCGTCATTTTGGTCCACGATCTAAACGGTTATTTTATGGATGCTCTTTGCGACGATCGGAACGTAAATGAGAGTTTTGAACATTCTACGATTTTATATCCAGGACCTACAGTGGAGGCGAACTCGTAAATAGTGCTGCTTGGTTTCCCATTCACGTAACTGCAACTTGCCAAATTACAGTTTATTCGTATCACGTTAANTCGTAAATAGTGCTGCTTGGTTTTCCATTCACGTAACTGCAACTTGCCAAATTACAGTTTATTCGTATCACGTTAATCGGAAATATTTCGACCGCACTTGACGATACATGTTTTTTTCCTGCTTCGTGCACGCTGGCTTCGAACCACAGCCTGGGCGCGATCGTGTCCGGTTCCTTGAAATCTACATCTGCGGTGCAAAACATTTTGGCCTTCAGGGTATTCGGATTCCCGTGCAGTTCGAATGCAATGTCGTGCGGCAACGATTTCTTTATGAAGTATTCCATATCCTTCAGCTTGTACGCCCCGGTGGGAATGACGATTTCCTTCGCTGCCCCCATAACAGAATACCAAAATCTGGAATCTTTATTTTCCTCGATGTTGGATATGGAGATGTAAGTTTGAAAATCCACTAGCCCCACACACCATTCCCCCTCCATTTCTAAGGGAGGGTAAAAGTTGGCCCGCAGAGCGGACGTTTGACCACTCAGAACGATAGACGCCGACATACTGATGAGATCGGTACCGCTCACACACCTTTTTTATTCCCTGAGAATTATATTGATATTTTTTCGGTTTATCACTGGACATCTTGTTTGCTTAAAAATCGCAGACACAAGTGTCCACAGTTCCACGTGTTAGGCATCTGCTCCGTTTCGTAATTGTACGTTAGTTTGGTATATTTCTAATACTCGCGCAATTCGGGCGGAGGACGCAAATTCCCAAAACGACCGTAATAGTCTGCGTGTTTGCCTTTTTATACGTAGGCCACCCAGTGCGTACCGGGCCCGGCTGTCGTGTCCAGATTAATTATGGCACATTCGTGTCTCTTGGGTTTAGGGGGCAAAGTATCTCTCATAAACACTCCTCGAAAATTAGGTATTTTCAATTTGTGCGCAAACAGTTCCAAATCCACGTTCGTCAGTGGGCGTTTACGCAGATTCACTTTGATTTCCTTATAAGATCCCACCCTCCCCCCGGTCAAGCAATTGATCCTCCTCTTCACCAACACGGGTGACAAATGTAGAACCCTTGGCAGTTTTTTTCCTCACTTTCTTCCAACTTTCTGTCATGGCGGTGGGTTTCATCTACCTGTTTTCGATCGTTCGAAGCCCGCTTCACGGTGCTTACAATATTCGTCACTGCCCCGGCAATACCAGCTAGAGCACCGATTGCATGTACCTTATCCTTCCCTTTCCTCTTGGTCCTTCGAGGGTGCTGCGATTGCCTTTTGCTTGCACGTAGACCCATGCCTAGTTTAACCTTTGCTTTCATTGTGTTGGATACGCCCCAGGTGTCTACTTTTTCTCCGAGCCCGGCGGCTGCCGATTTCCTTATTTCGTCGGCCTTCTGTGCAAGTATCTTGTCTGCCTGGTACCTAGCTTGCAGATAGATCCTTGTACTGGGAATAGGCGACGTCGTGCTGCTTGCACGCTTCGTCCTAGGCGTTTATTCCCGTCTCATTGAGAGACAGCCATTAAGTTAGACCCGCATAACCTGTATCCTGGAATGTAAAGTTTGAAAAGGGAGATTATTGATGAGTGTATCGACGATCCCATGGCCAAATTTCATCGTCTTTACCTTACGGTGCATTGAATTAAACTGAGAGAGCAAACTATAAATATTCTTTTATACAGTTGTGTTTCAATATAATTGAGGTAATCGAGGGCCTTATTCTCTCCGTGCGTATTACTGAGGAAGATACCGAAACCTAGTACGAATCACGTTATGGTACCCTGTTGCCTAATAGAGTGTGAAACGTGATTTGTGCGCCGTCCGGGTGTGGGAAAGCATGTGTCCTACTGAGCCTGCTGGAAGAACCGAACTGCCTTCGGTTCGAGAACGTTTTTTTTTATTCAAAATCGCTCTAGCAACCGAAATACCAGCGATTGGCACGAGTATTGCAGGCCGTGGATTTCGTGGGTTATTTCCCCTGCAGCGAAAATGAGAAGGTGGTGCCCCCGATCGAAGCTCTTCCAAACTCGATATTTGTCTTCGAAGACATTGCCTGCGAAAAAACAAACTTGTATTCAAGCATACTTTAGCATGGGGCGGCACGCGAACGTGGACTGTGCGTACCTCAGCCAAACTTATTACCTTGTGCCAAAACAACTACTTCGCGACAATGTGAATTTCCTCGTCTTGTTCCGCATGGACGATACTATTTACGCCACGTTTACGACGATCCCATAAATACAGACATGACATTTGCATGCAGAATTCAAAGATATGTGTTCTTTGTGTTGGAAAGACAAGTTCGGTATTGGTAATCGTAAAGGACTGCTCGCTGCATAAAGGCAGGTACAGGCGTGCGTTCCATCAGTTTATCATACAAACACAACCATGAGCCACGGAAGCATTTCCAAATTTGGCGGCATAGATCGTCACGATGACCTTGAAGGTGGGCAAAATCGCTTCACCACTGCACGCAGAAAAAACTTGTCCGTTATCGGTCGAAAATTGTAAAGTGTGAAAAATAAAGTGGTTGAAAATTTGGTGGCGGTCGACAATCGCATAGCGACCGTGGAGGCGCAGATAATCGACCTCATCAATGTATCGAACGCGCAGTGACGAGAAGAAGTGAAGGACCTACAAAATGTATTGATGTCCAAACTGGCAGCGAAAACTGATGTTGCGAGGCATATCAAGAAGATATTGGATACGTGTGTCAGACAGCTCGAAAATATCGAAAAAGTAATTTCAGAAAATCGCGAATGATTTCCTACAAGAAGACGAGGTCGATACATATACACGTACGAAACGTATTTTCCACTCAATGAACGATGGATAACCGAACCGAATTGGTGAGTGAGCTTCAGCGAGCGATCGAGGCGGTATGGACCAAATACTTACTCGCGAAAAATAACAAAATGGCCGTCGAGAGTCGAAGAGAGGAGGCTCTCAAACCTATTTATTACCTTCCGGCTAAACGAAATTAGAAAAAAAATTGAGTGACGGGGACGATGCCCGCGTTGAAATCAAACGTGAAATCAAGGTGGAAGATCCGACCCCGACACATAACCGGAAAATAAGCCCGGAGTTGCCCGGATCGGAAGGTGGTATCACTTGCGACGATTATCTTCGTGCGCGAGAATGGAAACGAACACAAGAGCACGGGCCCGATGTGGTCACGGTTATATTTCATTACATCGCTTCCTACTCTGACTGCACTGCCGACAAGACTTATGGTTTGCATAACAGTGGTGGAAAATGGTACTTTGGAAATAATGAAGTTTTATTTTTTCCCAGTGATGTACTGCAGATCGGCAAGCGCAAAGTGAAAATCATGCAAGGATTGAGCGAACTGTTGTTTCTTAGGCGCCCTGGACTCTACACCGAATCGGATTTGCGCAAGTACCGCCTTTTGTTAAAGCAAAGTCACGCATATTACGCCGAGAATAACCCTGCATCACATCGATTTTAAGACACGGCGCACGAAAAATTCCCCATTATAGCCGGACTGTTTCTTAGGGTACGTTAAATTGGTGGTTCGGGTTTAACTCAGAAATTGGAGAGGTGAGAAAAAAATCTACTGTCAGTATTGGCATGATCCGAATGAGTTAGCAGATAGGCTGAGACTTCCGATTGCTTCGCAGGCATCAAGAAACCGCTCCCACACGAACGAAATGATTTCCATCATCGAAGAACTCGCGGAGGCGGGATACATTTCGAAATGAGCAAGTATGCAGTTGCTTACGTGCTGCACAAATACGCTAGGATAAATTACCCATGCAGAAAATTCGTCATGAAAGGGCGGTGATGGTAAAAAATATTTTAATGTTACTGTTCGTGCACTGATTAAAGAGTGTAGTATAAATAATTATTATACTTACTCTGGGCACAAGGCCAGCATCGTCGAGCGTTTTCACAGGACGCTCAAAGCTAAACTGTGGAGACATTTCACGGCGAACGGAAGCTACAAGTGGTTGGATATACTCCCAAAACTCGTTCGCGAGTACAATTCTACCGTTCAATCTACCAATAGAATGAAGCCCGAAGATGTGAAAAATGACTCCCTGGTTCAAACCGTGTATGCTATTCTGAAGAGGTGGAACCCACGCAAGCTTAAAGCCAAGATCGGTGACTTGGTGCGGATTTAATAAAAAAAACGGGGAGTTTTCCTAAAATACTTCAGTCAGAAATAGTCTACAGAGTTGTACAAGGTGGTGCGTATACGACACTCGTACCCGCGCATGTATTACCTCGAGGACCTACGTGGCGAACCCATCATTGGCGGATTTTACACCGAAGAGATCTGGCCTACGCAGTTTCCAGACGTGTATTTGGTGGAGAAGGTGCTGAAACGACGTAATGATCGCGTACACGTGCGGTGGCTGGAACACTCCAAACGTGATGACTCCTGGATCGCCGAGAATGACTGTTGGCGTAAAAACCCTGCTAAAAGTTTAATTTAATGTAAACATATAATATTAAATTTAATGAACCGTCACATGTGTGCTGAGAAGCTCATTCTTTCATTTTTATCCCTGTTGTCTCCCCAACGCCTGCGGGCTGTCATGTATGCACGAATGGGTGCGAGATTAATTCTCTAAATGTTTAAAGTTGGAGTAAAACTATGAAGCGATTCATATATATATATATATATATATATATATATATATATATACACACACACACTTTACTTGGTGTATGCATGTTTTTTTAGGTGTACTAACAAAAACATTTAAAAAAAATTTTTACTCTTTGTTGTTTTACATTTGATGTGATCGACATAATAAATACTTATTCTATAATTGGTTTTGCATGCGAAATATTCCAAGCTTTGTTAACTAACGTCAAGCTGATTAAGAATGGACGGAGAAGAGATTTCTATACATCATATTTTCCCTGTGCGCTGGCTTTAATTTTGTTTTAAAGGTGCTTGGAATGTATGTGACGGGAGTTTTACTTTTTTACGGAATGTTTTGTCTTTTGCTCGCCTCCTTTCCCAGGCTCCAGGTGGTCCGCGCACCCGCCCGCTGCATGTTCAGCAGGAAGGGCAATGTACATCTTAATCATGGCTGCCAACTCGTGAATAATGCATGCGGTGCCAACCTTAATTCCGGCCATCTCTGCAGCCACTACACAGCACGTTTAGAGATAATTTTCGAGGCCGCCTTCATTTACAAAGTGTTATACCTCTAATCCTTAATTTATTTAAATAAATAATTACGTTCATACACGCAATTTATATGATACGTTATTTTAGTGGCGGCTAGTGTCTCATTAAATATATTAATTTTTTTGTTTCTTTAAATTATAACAAAACTGATATAAACTAAATATTTTTTTCTTTACCAACAGTGTTGTTTTAACTTCGGTGAGCAGGTCATAACTTAAGATAAAATAAAAACGTATATATTATTTTAACAAATTTATTTATGCACACACATCACAATATTATTATTATTCTGCATAATACAAGGAATACTTCTTTTACAAATATTTTTTCTCTGAGTCTTGGAGGGCATTATACACGTAATATTTTTTTTTATGTACCATGGGTTCTTATTAGTTTTTTTTTATGTACCACAGGTTATCATAACCCCATAATCTTATGCGATGCACGGTGCACAGCAATATCTTTGATTTTTGCACTCGTGAAGTCTTGTGGCGTACGTCTCGACGAGCTGTCGAAATGGCGGCCAGCAGCAATGCTTGTGAAGGTCTACAAAGTTCGTTCCGATGGAGCACGCATTGCGAATCGCCGACTCTTGGCGTTTTCCAAACACATACACAGGGCAATAAGGAATTATGGCAGAGTCCAGCATTGTCGGAATTTCCTCGTAAGGAATATTTCCCTCGTCCCACCTTAGTCCGTGCGTTGCGTACGTCTGTTGCGTGGTGCGGTTGAGGTGCTTCCATGGACACGGTGGTAAAAAAGTGAAACCTTTGGTTTTCTCGTCTTCGTCACACTACGAGATGGCAATCTGCCTGATGGTGTACGAGTCCAACGAGCGAAAATCTTCGATGTTGCAAAACGTTTCTTACGATTTTTGTTATAATATAAAAACCTTTTAAGTTCCCATGCACAAACCGAGTTTCACCAATTTTTTACAAAGTAATTTATTTAAAACTTAATCGATGTGCGTACACTTCCGGCACCTGTGGTCTGGGTTGGTTTCCTCACCGGGTATTGCTTGGCAGTAAATTTCTTGTAGGGGAGCATCTTCCACGGGTACAGTTTGCGAGTAGATAGCTTACACAGGGACGTCGTCTTCTACGGGGAGGGCGTCTTCAATTGGGAGAGCTTCTTCTACGGGGAGGGAATCTTCAACGATGACGTCGTCTTCCACTGGCGCAGACGTCGCGAGAGATGCTCTGCGGGTCTTGCACCAACCCCTGCGATGCGGCGTGTCGGGAACCGAGGTGGTGCACCCCTAGAAACACTCGTTGCATGGGAGGCAGTCCCGTATGTCTTGATCCTGCTGTAGGTAGGCCGGGAAATACTTGAATATGGTCGAAATTTCGTAAGGTGCGTAGATCAGGAGAAATACTTTCGGCAGGTATGCACTAAGCGAGCGCACCCTTCCAAATAACAAAATTGCCAAAAGGATTTTATGGCCGCTTGGACAACATCCGTGCATTTCTAAGAGCTAAAAAAATGACTGATTTCCCGAAGGGGCTCGGGGTGCGTCTTATAAAGAATTTTTAAGGGGAAAAGAGTAGTCCGCCCTTGCTATTAAAGTAGTCCACCGATTGGTCGGAACGAAGGTTTCCTAAAACACCCGAGTAATTAACCAATGAGAAACATTGGCGGAGCAATTAACTTCATTGGAATGGGGTGGATGGGGAACCGACTAATTGGTCTAACGAAGGTTACTGAAAACACCCGAGTAATTAGCCAATGAGAAACATAGGCGGAGCAATTAAATATATTGGAAGGGAGTGGGCAATTAGCCAAGAGAATAAAGGGTGGGGCAATTGGTCAATTAAATTTATTGGAAGGGGGAGTGGAGGGGGTCAGTCGTTTGCTGGGCGTGGTGCTGGGGCATCACCAGTAATGTAAAACAAATGACAAACGAAAAACAAAGATGGCAGTCGTACGAAGGTGAGAGACAAACTCATTAATGTATAAACAAATGACAAACGAAAAAAACAAGATGGCATACGGTGGCTGTGACGCCTACCAAGATGGCGGATTTCACTTACCAAGATCGGGGACTGCACCGACCAAAATGGTAGCGATAAAATTTGGATTTTCGCGAACGACCATTTCACGAGTGTACCGTGAATATCGGGAATCCGGTGAAACATCAAATCTTCGACATCGCTGCGGCCGGAAAAAGATCGTGAACGAACTGGACAAATGACGACTGACGAGAATCATTAAACGTGGCAGACGTGCAACCCTTTCTCAAAGTGCCAGCGTGCCAACTATTCAATGGACCATCATTGATATGGGCTTTTGGAGCCGAAGGCCCACTCGTGTACTGTTGTTGACTGCACGACACAAAGCTTTACGCCTCACCTGGGCCCGCCAACACCGCCATTGTATTGTTTATGACTGAAAACACGTTGCCTGATCTGACGAGTCTCATTTCCAATTGTATCGAGCGGATGGGCGTGTACAGGTATGGAGACATCCTCATGAATTCATGGACCCTACATGTCAACAGGGGACTGTTAAAGCTGGTGGGGGCTCTGTCATGGTATGGGGCGTGTGCAGTTGGTGTGAAATGGGACCCCTGATACGTCTAGATACGACTCTGACAGGTGACAGATACGTAAGCATTCTGTCCGATCACCTGCACCCATTCATGTCCATTGTGCATTCCGACAGACGTGGACAATTCCAGCAGGACAATGCGACACGCCACACGTCGAGAGTTGCTACCGAGTGGCTCCAGGAACACTCTTCTGACTTTAGACACTTCCATTGGCCACCTAAATCACCAGACATGAAGATTATTGAGCATATCTGGGAAGCCTTACAATGTGCTGTTCAGAAGAGATCTCCACCGCCTCGCACTCCTATGGATTTGTGGACTTCCTTGCAGGATTCATGGTGTGAATTGCCTCCTGCATACCTTCAGACATTAGTCGAGTCCATGCCACGTCGTCTTGCAGCACTTCTGCGTGCTCGCAGGGGCCCTACACAATATTAGGCAGCTGTATCAATTTTTTTGGCTCTTCAGTGTACAATAGTATTTTCAATAGAATAGCTTTCTTCTTGATATTAACCTCTCAACAGTTTGTGTGCAATTGTCCTCTCAGGAAGTACACATAACAGAAAACTTGCTTGATTTTGGGTGCACATCCATTTTAAAGAATAACTTTATTATTAAAAAATTACCCCTTAAAAAATATTTTGATTGGTAAAGTGAATAAGTGATGTGTTAGAGGTACTGCCTAGTGCAGGGCGATCCAAGTGTAAGGATGGGGTTTTATTTATGTTAAATGAATTTTAGTGTCTCTGCCTGCATTCACGATATCACTTTCAAACAAAAACCACTGTGTGCCCTTTGAAGATGGCAACCATGATACAAGAGAGCAAGTAGGAGTAAATTAATAATAGTTTGCGTTTTGTTAAGTCCATACATTTTAATTTACCTACAATTTTCAAAGTATTAAAAATTTTACAAAAAAAACTTTTTTTTAGCAATTTAGCTTAAGCAAATATAGACAAAATGTTTTTTTTTTGTTGAAAGTGATATCGTAAAGGCAGACACACACCTACAATCATTTAACATGTAAAACCCTATTCTTTCACTCAGTTGGTCCCGCACTTGGCAACTACTGACTTTGTTAAGACGAAGTAAAGTCACACGGGAACAAGGTTTCTGTGGGTGGACGGTCAGTGTCACCTGTGATCAGTGAAGCTCTGTATTGAGGAGGTGACTGTAGTATCAGACACTTCGCTCTGATCGGTGGGCTGCCAGCAAGGGACGTACTTTGAGTTTATAAGGCGAGACCTCTGGATCGGGGTGGTGGTAGTAATGGCCTTACCTTCACTCTACCTTACCAGTCGGTGGTTTGCTGAGTAGGCCCTTCTGTCTAGGGCTGATGGTCGGGCTGGTAGGGGGCTCCAGCTGTGGGTTGTAGGTGTTGGCTGGCTTCAGGCTGGAGGGGAGGCATTGCTCTTGGCAGCTGGAGGTGGTATGGCATATTGTCACGGGTTCTCTCTGGCCAATTCCCGTGGTCACAGGTATTCCACGTCGGAGCTGGGTAACCACAGTGTGTTCCTTCCCTGGAATACGGATCAAGGGCCCAAATAGCCCTGCAGGGTACACCAGGAGGTGATGCCTCGCTGATTCCCTGGCGGCTTGGGCCTGAAGGAGTTTACATTAGGTTTTGATTAGGTTCAGGGCAGTTACCAAGCGGCCGGCCAACAACGAGGACAGCTGCAGCCTTCAGTTCACCCCACTGTGTACCCCTACTGTGGTGGACGGCATGTGCAGGTAGGTGCTATGGTTCACTTCTCCAAAGGTGTGGCAGGACACAATTCCCTAGCTAAAAGTGCCCGGAGGTGATTAAGTCATGCTTCATCAAGGCCTGTCACTCTGTCCAGCCGATTTATACATGGTGGATGGAGAGGGTTAACTGACTTGCCTGGCCTAACTGCTTTATTGTGTAGTGTTCCTAGTAGGGGGCTCTACCGTACTACACACCAGGTACCTTGCATCCGCAGTATGGGTGGCCTATGAAGATGTTGTGTTTTGACACACGGGCTGTCTTCGGTTATGAGACGGCCCATGGTCTTGCTCCACGATTGGAAATAGATTTATCAATACCACGGTCTCCTGCCGCTCCCTTGACATTCTTTTAACCTCTGTACTCGAGATGTTTGCTGACCAAATATGGAAACATTTAGACAATGTATTTCAATGCATGGAAAGTGGGAAAGAGAGATATTGTCGTTACAATGACCGAAAACACAGAAAGGAACTCATTTTAAATAAGTATTTAACATAGAACATGACAAAGAATTAAAAAATTATTGTTACAGTGAACATCATGTTGTAGTCCGTACTCATTATGGTGCGGTTCAACTGTACATTCACATTTTAAACGAAAAAAAAAATTTTATTTTCTAATTTTCAATGCTGAAACGTTGACCTATCTAATATAATATGCTGTTTTGCCACATACGCCAGAAACTCTACTCTATTACTTTAGGGTTGTCACAAAGAACATGGACATGCTGAACTCCACTTTGTGTGCGCACTGCACCCATGTCAATTTAATTTTGTGGAATATCAAAACAACATAGAAGCATGAAGTGTATGGTATACCATTAAATAATAACAGCCATAATTCATCAAAATATATTTATTCAGAAACATCATCCCTACAGAGTACACATAACAGTCTTATACAATGAAGTGAACACACAGCTTATCCAACAACAGAAAATCTGATTACTTTCCATTTAACAAACAGACATAAAAATTGTGGTCACACTGGTGCCACACTATCATCATGGAATAGATCTTCTTTGGCTCAAATGTGCCTGCAAACAAAAGAAATCAGGAAATGTAAAAAAATATGTTTCTGCACATACCAGTCCTTTAAGTGAAATATATTTAACTACGAATTAATTCACAGTGGAATGAACTATGTAGGTGCACAATTAGGTACAATAAGCCCTGGATTTTGAAACAGTAGCTAATTTACAACATTCGGAAACCATAAAAAAAAAATCACAAAAATAATATTAAAAAAATAGAAGTTTGCAAAAATGTAAGAAGTTGCAGTCAAAGTTCATTAAAAAATTTCTTTGTTAGTACACAGCAATAAAATATGCCTACTTGGGTTATTTCAGTAGGTCACAATATTGCGAAAATCAGGGGGAATTGGGGGGGGGGAGGAGCAAAAATTTGCTAAACCTTTTTGCACCTAACAAGTTAGGCCGCACGCATATCTCATGCTTAAGCACTCTTCTCTCTCACCCACTTGGCACACCTTTACCAGTGCATAGCTATTCTCAATGCTGCCCGTATAGGTCAAAATCTGCAGTTTAGTAGAGTGCATCACCATAATGGACCATGCTACATGCAGAAGAGGGGAGGGAATAAGCTGAAAAGGAGAGGTAACACAGGTCATCCCTTCACAGACTCCTTTATCACCATTTAGTTGGTCACAAGAGGTAGAGCACGAGGTCGCAGGAGGAAAACCAAAGCTTATCACTCCAAGCCAGATATTCACATTTATGTTTGCCGTTTGCACCACACTTTATGGACGCCATGCACAGGAGATGTTCATTCAATACTTTTGTTTTGACCGACATCTAGCTTTTAAAGTGATAAATAATATTTCAATTAAAAATCTTATGATTTTTGAGACACAGGCAAATAAATACTGTCATTACGATTTGTTTCTTTACAACAATCAAAATTAATCATTCAAAACCACATCCTTGCTGTAAGTTACAAGCGTTTGGGCTTGGTGCTTACACATGATTTGCTGACAAAGAGGTGTCATATGCCCTACCAGGATATCAGTTCATTCAGAAGACATGTAATATGTCTATTTAAATAAATTAATATTTCAGTAACAAATCCTCTGATTTTCTCACAACAAGCCACTGAAAATGGACGAACACCCCCCGTACAGTAATTAAACATTTCTGATGACAAGGAGAGGTCAAGTACACGTCTGGGAAATAATTTTATTTAAATGATAATCAATATTTCTTTTAAAAACAATGTTGGTTCTAGGCCACGGATTATTAAACACTAACTTCATGCAAAAAACCCACTTTATAAGAGATGTAATTTTTTAAAATTTTTGAGTGTCAAAATTGTTTAGCTTTCACTTTGCAACACTAGCGATTTTGTGACGGTATTCTCAGAAGCATGGACAGTCAGAAAAAAGGTGGTCTACTGTATTTGTTACTCAAGTGCAGTAGAGAGTAGTGTAGTGAACCGATAAGTTTATTAAGGCAGTGCTCTGGGTCTTCAGTACTGATACGGGTGAAAAGAGGTGAAGATGGAGCAGCAATGAAATGAAATGGTGGGAGAAACAGGAGAATTCGTAGAAAAGACAATGGCAATGTATGCCACATTTTCACACCATAAAGTCTGACCCTACTGGGAACTGAACCCAGTTCACGGCAGCGGGATATCAGTAGCCCCATAACTACTCAAATATTGCTAGCTCGTTTGCATTAGTAATAAATTTTTAAATACCTGACATATACATTTGTAATTTACACAGACTGTCTGTGGGATTATTATAATTTTATGCGATTACTTCTATGTAATATTCCAAGTTTTCCTCTACATGTCATGTTCTCCCTTTCTTTAGCTGTTAAAATTATTTTCATTTTTTTTTCTGTCACACGTCAATTTACTGGCCTAGGAAAAACCAGAAGGAAAAAAAACCAATCTCACTACATAAGAGAAGAAATGGCAAGTGCACACACCTTCACTATTTCTGCAAACGGACCTCTGTTCAGGAGAGAGTACGCCGTGGTGAGCAAATGCAGAGCCGTAGGATGGAAGACCTTGCGGCCATAACTGAACAGGTCGAGCCCCAGTTCCAGACCCGTGCCAAAGTCGCACTCATCGTTTGCGATGCTAGCGGCGGTCAGCACAGGTTGCAGTGATTCCATGTTACGATCACGCTCTTCATCACTCTTGCTCTCCGCTATCTTCTTCAAGGTGTTCTTCAGTTCCGCTGGAACAGTTTGTGTTCGCTTTCACTACAAGAACTGTAGCATTGCGTCAGCAGAGATAAAAAAAAAAACACTTTATCAACATTCTCCTGCTACACTCTTTTTCAATGGTAATAAGAAAACTTCCAGATTTAACTAAAAACCTTTCCAGATGCAGGTGCTTAAAACCTTAAATCCTACCCATCAAAAATCCTTCTATTTTGCTGATTCAAAATTCACTTAAGGGGCCTGTCTACCTGGTGCTGTGTTTTAGGCCAAGAAGCACAAGTGCGAAAAGGGTGAAACTGGCACGCCCATCAGATATGCCATTGCCACCACGGGTAGGGTTCTGAGCTTGCATGCAGTGTTCTTGTTGTGTTGAGAGTAACTTAAGAGACATTAAGCGGTGACCCTATAATTTATTGGTGGAAATTCTGTAGCAAAGTTCAACACAGACTCCTATCGTAGTTTATTTATATTTAGCTCATGTCTGAGTAATAAGTTTTAAGATACTGCAGTCTGAAAAAGGCATTTTTAATGATGTTGGAAAGCTCCAAAATAATTTTATATTTAAAGTTTGATGGCAATGGTGAGTTCATGTTATTATGATGGTACGATTGGACTGTGTCCATTGCCGACCATGAGACCAAACAAAAATCGCACACACACAAAACTCAGCAAGACCAAAACAAAAAAAAAACATTTTACAATACCACAGACAGATAATTAGAAAAAGCAGTTTAATAGAAAACAAATATGTATATAATTATAATGACACAAGGATAGACAAACAACTCATTATTACAAAACATGACAGACAACAAAAGTAAACCAAAAGAAAAGACAACACGACAAAAATTAAAACACCACACAAGTGAACAAAACAGTGAAAAAGCAATATCAGTGGACACAGTTGAAAAAAAAAAAAAAATAGGATTAAAACCCCAATGAAACACAAGTCAGGAAAAAGGATTCATTTATCCTGACTTGTGTTTCATTGTGATTTTTGTCCTATTTTTTGTGCGTTTCATTAGTTTTTATTGTTCAGCTGCGTCCGCTGATATTGTTCAGGGCTGCCACTTATCTTTGAACAAATTTTCTTGATCCAGCTCCTAAAAATCCTTAAAACTAAAATGTTTATGTCCATTAAAGTAAATTGTAATATAAAGAGTAATTATATTATACGTATAAAATATTGAGCATTATGAACATGCTCTATAATTCACTCTGTTACAATAAAACTGGCAAACAAACACCACTGCAGGTAGGAAAGTAAGAGAATTTTCTATTATTTACAAATTAAGCTAGAGCAGTACATGATACTTGCAAGATTATATTAAGCATTATCTTGTGAGTAGGTTTCTTTTGTGAATGGGGATGCTGTTAGCAACCAATTATCATACAATGGTCATGTCTTCTTAGATTTTGTGACAAAAGTACTAATAAATCTTGCAGAATAGACCTATGCAATGCTTCAAACCATAATTGCAAATTTTATATAAGTGCGTCAAATAAAATCAGAATTTAATTCACCAAATTTATTTTTAAAACTGTAACATAAGACAAAATGCAGGTCGTCATAAGACCTGCTGTGAAGTCACTGAAGATCCTAATGTTTACACTTCACCAGGCCTGCTGTTTTGTTTAGTCACATAATACTTACAGGGTCTTTGGTAGTACGATTTTATTGTTCATGGTAATACTACCGTGGAATTATTAGCATCTACTTTCCACGAATTGCAAACGTGTTGACTTCAGAATCACATGGTGCAATCATAACTATATCACATGGGCAGGTTATGAACATAACACACAGCAAATTTTCTTATAAACATATTTATAGATATTTTGCGCAATAAAAAGTAGCAAAGAGAGTGATTTTTTCTTGTGCCACGTAAACTTTACTCACCATTGGGAATTTTAAAATGTCGTGACAACAACGAAACACAACCTGAGAGAATAAACGCACGTTCCTGACAATAAATAATGCATTTTTCTGGTGTTACAAACCGTTTATAGCAAAACCATATTTAAAATTACCAGAATTAGATATCACATAAATGGCAGAACATTCAGACTCAAATAATCAGAATAAATATTAGTAGCTGCATTCTTTGCGAGCATATTGTTTTACGTTACGTACAACGTATATTGTAACAACTGCTAAAAGTTGACAGATCTCGATTATAGTATAGTTGAAATTATTACAGCTTTGGTATTTATTGTACGTTGCAAAATTCTAATGCNTAAAATACAGCTTTGGTATTTATTGTACGTTGCAAAATTCTAATGCTGGTGTCAATATTGCATACAGATCTATGGCTCCACNTGAAATTATTACAGCTTTGGTATTTATTGTACGTTGCAAAATTCTAATGCTGGTGTCAATATTGCATACAGATCTATGGCTCCACCTTTTCATTTGTAAACTAGTGTCTGTGCAATGGTATTAAAAAAAATTCCTGACTTTTCCTTTAAATTTGTCAGATGATATAAAATTCCGTAAAAACTGATAAAATCCGTAAAAATGGCAGCTCTGACATATGTTAGAGTCATAATTGATGTAATACTAACCAATGTTGGTTCCCATGTGTTTCTTCACATTTTACTACTTCTTGCACTATTTCTTTACACTCAACGCTTAACATCTGCCACTCGCAACCAGTGAGCCCACTCTAGGCTACCACTAATTTTCCAATATTTGCCATGTTATTTCTGTGAAGTACACCATTTTCCCAGTTTGCTAAACTTATCAATCTCCATTTTGATTCCTTCACCAATTCTTGATTCCAAACACAGACTCTCTCCGTCATTAATTCTTAAATAAAAATGTTGGGCAAGTATTTACACATAAAGTAACAGATAAAAATATCATAAATAACATATTATCCCTGTAAACCACATCCCAGATACTTAACATGTTAAAACTTTTCACTGCTGCTCTTGGTCCATAAAAGACACATTCAACACTCAGCACAAGTGGTTATATTTTAGTACCTACAAGTTGTGTCTAAAAAGTTTGGTAAATGGTCCAATATCACAACAGCAATACGGTTTGTGACGTACAAGCTGACAGACGACAAGAATACACTCCAGATGGAAACCTCCGGAGATTTCATTACCATGTGTGATCAGGATCCATCCTTTCTGCGAAACACCGTCGCAGGGGATGAGACCTGGTGCTATCAGTTTGATCCAGAATCAAAGCAACAATTGATGGAATGACGTTCACAGACGTCCCCTCCACCCAAAAAGAGCTGCCTGCAAAAGTTCAAGTTCAAGACAATATTGATGTCTTCTTTGACAACGATGGCATCATCCATAAGGAATTTGTTCCTGCAGGTCAAACGGTGAACGCCACATTCTACGAGCACGTTTGGAAATGGTTGCTGCAACACATCCACAATATTCGACCAGCGTTGCACAGGACTTGAAAGTGGATATTGCTTCACGATAACGTGCCTACGCATTGCACGATTTGTGTGCGTCAATTCTTGGTTCAGCGAGGTGTATCTGTGCTCAGTCATCCACTATACTCCCCTGATCTGGCACCTGCGGACTTCTGTTTCCTCATCTTAGGAGTGTCTTAAAAAGTGCACATTTTGCTACAGTTGAAAATCTAGCAACATGTGACAGCAACTCTGAGATCAATTCCTAAAGAGGCCTTTGCGAACTGTTTCCAGAAGAGCTATGAACGTCGTCAAACGTGTGTTGTAGCAGGCGATTATTTCGAGGGCCAATAAAGGCCAGTTATTTGTATTATCTGTATTCTTTCTTTTCTGATACCATTTGCTGCACTTTTTTGACACACCGTGTACATGCATTAATTACTTTACTAAGAAACTGCAATGGTTATTAGACAGACAAAATTTAAGACACAAAATATTATAATCACATAACACTGTTTTTATAGTAGTACCAATGTCAATATAATATTACCGGCTGATACAACTTCACCAGCATATAATTATGCAATGCAAAGATGACTTCTTCCCTTCCTTCTAAGCATTAGTACAGTCATGAAAAATGTCACAATCACCACAATGAACATAGCAATATACACTGCCTCATTTCTTACCCACTTGTTTCAAAAAAGTATGTCAATTAAATACTGTGATTTATCTATTACCACTGCATTGAGTAACATCAACGATACAAAAAGCTAAGCAATGACTTGGAAAGAGTATTAAACACTGATGTAACTGAGGTCATTAAATAATGATAAATTTTGATGAAAGAATGGCAAGTAAAACTATTGTCTCATAATACTACTAAGAATCACTTGTACATAACATTTTGAAGGTATAAATATTAGTGAGCTTGCCAATACATTAATTAATATTGTGCAGTATATAATTCCAACATATGATTTTGATGAGATTTTTATTAACTATTGGTGTTTTTTCTACAATCAAAGTCAAATTACCGGTATTAACTCAAAGCCATTCCTCATGCTGAAACCTCAGTGATCATGTTTAAGCCAGTATCACAAACATTACTCATAAACCTTTGATTTTGACAAATTTTTTTGTAAATTATAAATAAGTATATTTCAACAACTGATGATACTGAATTATCAGCACAGAGTATCAGGTTGTATGAGCGTAATTAAAAACTCTAATTTTGGACAATTCTCTGAAATTTTTTTTACATTTTCACATGATACCAAAGTACCAGCAAGATACTGATACTTCTGTACACTAGTATTCTGTTAAACAGACATCATGTAGGCCGTGCAAAATTATTCCATATTACAACTACAACATTTCAGGTAAGATACACTTAAGTATTCAAGTGCTAATGTATAATGCTTACCTTCAGTCACTAAAAGAGGTCTATAACCTAAATCACTCTTCTTATTGTACGGCACTACAATTCCAGCTTTGTGGAAAGTTCGTGCCAAAACTTTCTGCTCTCGTTCTTTCATCTTTGCTGTGGATGTATCCAAGTTCAAGGCTTTTCCTTTCACCCAAGACTGAAGAGTATCTTGCATCTTCTTCAGTTTCAGCTTGCGAAAAGGGTCACTTACCCTTCTGGTTGATTCAAGGTGCGAGCTGCAACAGCCATAAATTTTATGTAATTGACAAACTAAAAATGACTATAACTATCCAACACTAATGAACAAGAAATGCTTCAATACAATACACACTAATGAGAAAAATTAAACTTCCACATTACAGCCCCAAAAATTCTGATACTAGCTGGATATGGCCACAACATTGAGTAGCTCAGTAGGCATGGTAGAATTAAACAAAGGAATATATATGTAAGAATGAATATACCACAGTTCATTAGGAGTCCTCATTAGCAATGAGACGTGCATCCCATTGATTGGGTACATAGCAAATACTATCTGTAAAAAAGACTGACTACTCAGTGAACAGTTTGGTCACTGTGGCCACGTCTGCATAAAATTGGAAAATTTGGGCTATAGACTGGGTGGTGCAGAAACTCAAATCCTTTCCATGCTAACACATTATGCGCAATATTTCCAACAAGCAGAAAAATACTGTCGTGCAAAAGAATCACACTGCATCCTTCTGCAACTGGTCGACATCCTTCCACTGTTGGCAACTGCCCATTGATTCACCTTGAATTCAGAATCACTCCAGACATGTTGTCAACAATCTGCAGCACAAACCAGATGTGCAAGAAGAATGAACATACACTTGGTTGTTCACTGGTCTGCGCTTGCCATGCTAGCTGTGTCGTCACGCTCCCCGTAGGCCCATCCATGTGACATGGCATAAATTAGTTTACCTTGATCGTGCTTCATAAATTACACGTTGCCGCACTGAAATAAGCAAAGACGCACGTTGAAGACTTACTTGACGGCTCCAAAGAGGTTCTCCGCGACAGGTGTAATGACGCAATTCACTGCAGCACTGTTGCCGGCCACAAAGCAGGGCAGTGCACCTGGCTCATCTCTGAAGTACCCCATGTGGAACTTTTTCTTATCATCTCCCCTCAGCACTGTCTGCAGTGTATCAACCATACGAACACCACTATGTAAAACGATAACACTACAAGTGTTGGCAAAAAGCAACAATGCAGCATACAAATCATATACCCCACAATAAACCATCACCATTCTACAAATAACTAAGTGAACATTTGAGAGTTGAGAATGTTTATGCAAGTACTTTATTTAAATGACCATGTTACTCACGGGTGTAGTGGACCCAGAATGCGCTGGAATGCCATCCTGGCACTGCTTTGTGAGAACTTTTTTTGTGTTACCCAAGCATCATGCATTTACATTCAATAATTATTATTGCTTTCTTAATGAACTTACGAAAACATAACCACAACGACTGATAATTTACTATGTATTTAACGTTGTGCATACTTTGTGTAGATAAATTAACACAATATTTTATAGACATATAGATTGAATTTATAAATTAAAACTTTTAATTTCATTAATAAATTAAAACTTTTGATGTATAAATGTATCCTACCTGTCTATAAAATATTATATTCATTTATCTACACAAAGTATGCACAATGTTAAATATATCATAAATTGTCGTTTGTTAAAACATTTGGATGATANGTTCATTTATCTACACAAAGTATGCACAATGTTAAATATATCATAAATTGTCGTTTGTTAAAACATTTGGATGATAAATTACCAGTAGGGAGTAATCTGCAATACAAATGAAACTCAAACCTAGCTACCTTGTTGCAGTTGGTAACATTGCAGCGCAACACTCCAACCATCATCTCTACCCTTTTCATTGTTATGGCACCTGTCTGCCTACAAGATACGTCAAGCTAGCTTTGTTCGTTTGACGTTGAGTACAATTGTTTAGTTATTAAAGAATAATATAAAATATAGCATTTGTATATTAATAGCCTACATTTATGTTAGATATGTGTGACTGTATCACATTGTTTTATTTTACACACTTGAATTACAAAATAAGTACCATAATGCCCTCCTCCGCAACCTAACATTATGGCCAAAGCGTTCTGGGATTGCTAAATTTACGACTACATCCCCAATGTTACTGAAGGGATACGCCAACATAAGATAATGAAATCAGTCCACATGACATTATAATAAACTCTGGAACATACAATTTTTTAACATCACTAACTAAATAATAAACTTTTTTTTCACATTTGGTATGAAGTTACAATGGAACCTCAATAGAGACGCATTAGTGAAACTATTTTCAACACCCGTAGCCAGGAATGGGCATGGGCACTATGTATAAAACATGTATTATACATTGTATGAAGCACATAGAAAACCCAGGGTATTCTACGAGTGAAAGTTGCTATTTGTTATTCTGATTGTTATATTATTTTTCATAAATAACTGCTGCCACTAATATCAAGCACAGTGCATGCCATTTATTGGATGAAATGTGAGCAAACATTACATTCATGTAAAATTACTGCATTTCAAAGGATGTATAATAAATACACAATGTAGAAAACACGTAGAAAACCAGGGTATTCTACATGGAGTGAAATTAAGAGATTTGGGCGACATTTAATGAAATCTTGAGAGCCGATGAGGGTGAAACGAGGTGGAAATGGAGCAGCGCCGGAATGCAAGAGCGAGAAAAACCCAACCCACTGACCAGTGGCTTTGTCCAGCTTGATTCCCATGTGCGAAAATCCAAGAGCTGACCCGCTGGGAATCAAACCCAGTTTGCCTTGATTTGATGGGAGGTGAGCCACTCTAATCGCTACACCATAGCAACCCCTTATTCTACACAGAAAAAAAATTTTATGTACGAAAAATTCTATAATATAATATTATTGTACATCACATTAACACATCTTACAAATAATTTCAATTGTGTCTTTGTTCAAGATTATAGAAACTTAAGACTTCCCAATTGTCATCTGAAAAACTGGATAAACTAAATTAAGTATGCCCGGTTAAAATCTAATAGTGACAGATAAAACCTGATTAGAAATAAAAAATAAATATACCAACTTTAGTGAAGGTAAAATTAGTATTTGTAAATTAGTAGTTTTCAAGCTTAAACAATGAAAGGTAATAATTACTAACAAGTTTTAGTAGTTCATTAAAAATAAAATATTAATTTAAATATTTTCAACAGTTTGTAAGACTTGAGAAAAAAAAAGTATGAAAAAAGTTAGAACAGCTACAATAGTTTTAGTGTTACATAAAGTAAGGAAACTAACTGCAAATATTCATTAAAAATGAACATACTAGCTTTTAGTTCTTGGTGAGTTGAGTTGAGAGATTTGAGCGGTTCTTAACAATGTGGTCTTTACAGCCGATGAGGGTCAAAAGATGTGAGAATGAAGAAGTGCCGGAATGTAAGGGTGGGGGAAAATGGAAGTCCTGAGAAAACCTGCCGACCAGCGGCATCGTCCGGCACGATTCCCACTTGCAAAAATCCGGGAGTAACCCGGCCGGGAATTGAACCTGGTTTGCCTTGGTGGGAGGCGAGTGTGCTAATTACTCAGTCACCGTGGCCTCGGAACACATCCAGGTTCCACTGGTTAACAACCCCTGCTTAGTGATTAAAATGAACTATAGTTTATCTTACATAATGTAGCAACTTCTCAAAACTATTCCCACAATTCAATGCAATGGTTAGAAAGAATTCCAAGAAAAGTGCCTACAGCAATAAAATTATACACTTCCACAAAACTATTACAACTCGCACAATATATTTTTGTTGATCCTAATGACTTATTGCACGTGGCATTACCTGGAACTCTGGTGGGTCATAGTAGTATCTCCAATATGTGAGGTATTCAGAAGCATCACGGGCATCATTTTCTTTTAGCTTTCCCGACAAAACATCAAATGGTCCCACCAAACTAAGCCCACAGTCTTTCAGAGCATCTAGAACCACATTAGAGAAACAATATCAAGTGTAATATCTTAGAAAGTGCAGATAGTGATAGCTAGAGGAAAGTGAGGTAAATGCAAATGTAGGCTAAATAAATGCTTATTAGAAAACTGCTACAAAGAGATTGAAATTGCAGGTATTTCAAAGATTTGGTTGTATGTTGTCTCAGAGATAACTGCAACACTGTTTTAGAAAATTTATAATACTATTGAAGAAGATGAGTTAGAAAATATCATAATTATAAATTCTAAAAGTATAACCACACAACACTTTGATTTGTACATATAAATACATTAGATAACTTTTAAAATTACATGCTGATAATTCCCAATTAAGTCTATATTAATTTCATTGGTTTGATGTTTTAAATTGTTGGTAGATAATTACTTGTGTACATTACGAAGTATACACCTAAAACTACTAAAAATTTATTCACACAAAATACAAATTATATTTATTATTAAAAAAAACCACCTTGGAATATCATTTAACTTGTTATAAAATATTTTTTAAATACTTTTTTAATGACTTCCTACATTCTTCGGAGAAACTTTCCTGAATATTAAATGGCGGAAAGTTGGGGACAGTAAAAAGTATGTTACACATGTACTTTGAATCACAAGTAACACCATTCAATCTGTGCGAGTAAAATGACGTGAAGACGGAGTAGTGACAAAATGTAAGGGCAAGGGAAAAGGGAATGCACCGAGAAATCCCACCGGCCAATAGAAACATCAGTCACGATAGTTTCTTACCCCTGCACCACCTTGCCTGGTGGGACCTTCATAAAAAATTATATAGGTTGCACACTACGTAACAGGTGATAAGCCAAGTGCATACAAGTTGTGTATGAATAAGAAACGTACTACATAAAAATTAATTTTGTATAGAAATTTATTGGCAAATAGCAGAAGGTTAATGGGAAAAGCAAAACTACAATAGAATCCTGTATTGGAATTTGTTGCAGACTTTTCATCAATAAAGAGATAGTGTCATTACTTATAAGTCCCATGGGTGAACGCAGCATGACAAGAACACAACACAGATATGGGAGCATCTCAAGAAAACCCACTGGCCAATGGCAACGTCTGCCACGTTTCCCATGGGTGACCCCGCTAGGAACCAAGCCCAGTTTGCCTTGGTGGGAGACGAGTAGTTTGACCACTACACCCCCTCGGCCCCTATATAGGACAATGCAAAATAGGATAAAGCACCATAGCAAAACACGGAACAAGGACGGTTAAAGCCCCCCCACCTCAATTGTCTCCAGCTCAAGACTTACGAAGATATGCGATTGACTGGCCAAGTTTCCCACCATGACCTTATTTCCTAAGTGCCGACCTCCCGTGGCCCAGTCGGTTGGTGCGCCGCCGATCTGTGGTGCGTGAGGTTCTGGGTTCGAATCCTAGGTAAGGCATGGATGTTAGTTTAAGTTAGGTCGTAAGTTAGTTTGTAAGCCCTCCCCTGATAAGCCTTCAGGTATAACACGGGGAGATGTTAAAAAGCCCTTTCCAATTCCAATTATTTCCTAAGCATTTGTTTGATAATACAGAAAACACTGTAAANGCAAAATAGGATAAAGCACCATAGCAAAACACGGAACAAGGACGGTTAAAGCCCCCCCACCTCAATTGTCTCCAGCCCAAGACTTACGAAGATATGTGATTGACTGGCCAAGTTTCCCACCATGACCTTATTTCCTAAGTGCCGACCTCCCGTGGCCCAGTCAGTTGGTGCGCCGCCGATCTGTGGTGCATGAGGTTCTGGGTTTGAATCCTAGGTAAGGCATGGATGTTAGTTTAAGTTAGGTCATAAGTTAGTTTGTAAACCCTCCCCTGATAAGCCTTCAGGTATAACACCANAAGTTAGTTTGTAAACCCTCCCCTGATAAGCCTTCAGGTATAACACCAGGAGATGTTAAAAAGCCCTTTCCAATTCCAATTATTTCCTAAGCATTTGTTTGATAATACGGAAAACACTGTAAAACAAAAGAAAGCAGCCATTTACCTTCTGGCTTTTCAGGGCACAGTGATGCACAGAAGTCCCAAAAACTGTAGAAGTCTTCAGGCATGTTCACTAAAAACATTCGCTTTATCGTTTCTTTAACAGTTGGTGTAAACTCCCCTTTGCATACGTCGCCTGTAAGTTCATCTCCTGGTAACTTTTGCCTCTTGGGGCTGTTTTCACCACACGGTTCCTCCTACAAACAAAAAACCTGAATTGATGAGGCCTGTCAAAGCTTGCGCTGTGGGAAAAAATAAGGCCAGTTCCACTTTCAACATTCTAGATCCAACAAAATCTAATGCAACAAGTAAATTAACAATGTTGTGCATTCAAGTATAAGCTGTTCATGATTAAATTAGCACGTTTGAAAGTCCTGCTTAAGATCTACTTATATGCACGTAATGTATTCTTCCACTATATGTAAAATTGACATCGGAATAAGACTCATTACTTTATTCATAGATTAGTAAAGTGAAACTATAAATTATTAAAAAAAGTAAATACTTCACTAATTTAATACTTTTTACACTTATATGCATTAAAAATAAAACAGAAATAAACAAAAAATAATTTCAGTACTGATAAAAATGTTTGCCTAATACTTTTAATTCAACATTAAGATATGGGACTACTTTCCGTCCGTTGTTACCAATTGAACTGGACGCTTGCCGGTCGTGGCCGTTAAAATATATGCAGGTAGGGGTGGTAACATTTTTCAAAGATTTATTTCAAAAATGATCAATTAACCATTAACAGTAATTCATAATTGACATAGACCTTGCATATGTATCCTACAACCCGTTGCCAAAACCTTCATTTGGTGGGGTTTAATATCTTGTCAACAGCAAGGTAGTTAGAGACAAAGCAAGAATCTGGGAAAGAATCGGCAATGACCTGTAATACGGTACCATTCCATCTTTTTTGTCTTGAGTGATATAAGAAAACCATAGAAAACCAAAATCCGGATGTCTGAATCAAAATTTGAACCTAGGTACACCTAAATGTTAGTTTGAAGGTTTACCACTGCACCACCTCACTTGGTGGAATCTTCATAAAAAATGTTATAAGTAGCACACTACTGAAATAGTGAATAAGCTGGGTGCATACGAGTTGTGTAAAAATAAAAAACATACATAAAAATTTATTTTTGTATAAAAATTTATTGACAGGATAATANAAGTAGCACACTACTGAAATAGTGAATAAGCTGGGTGCATACGAGTTGTGTAAAAATAAAAAACATACATAAAAATTCATTTTTGTATAAAAATTTATTGACAGGATAATAAAAAAATCCCAGGGTAGGGAATTTTTTATTTTTATTAAAGCTCTTTCTGTGCAATGCAAAACAGGTTTCCTAGAAGAACTCTCGTGTAAACTCAAATGTGGGAGCACCACAATTTCCTAGAACTCACGTGCAAACTCAAATGTGGGAGCACCATGAAAATTTCATGTGAAAGGAGCTCACTCACAGTTTGTACAGCTAACTTGTAACAAAATTTCTTCTCGCAGGCGAGTACATATTGCTAATGGCCATTGTAAATATTTAACAGCAACAATTTTAATATAAAAGCTCCTGCACTTTTAGTTTTATGGTACGGTTGCCGTCTACCTACGCTGCCAACAGATGAACGTAGATTTATTTGCTCATTATGTTTACGCGATGTTTGCTTACGAAAATTGTCATGCCTCATCTTTAACAAGTACTTTATAAGGTGAAAATTACAAACATTACCATTTTTATAATTATGTTAAGGTATGAAAACTCTTGTAAAAGGCATTTATAGTAGTACAAGATTTGCAGTAGCTTTATTATAATTATTATTATGCCATTAAATGACAAGTGTAGTGTCACAGCTGGAACGTCTATAGAGGAGAGTTGCAGACGGAAAGACTGCACATTAGTTCAGTGCCTTGCCCGTAAATGATATTACAGGCTCTTGCTGTGTGGGATGCAACCTGACGATCATGATTTACTGACACAATTATTACCTAAAATATTTTTGGAACCTGTGGAGGGTCCCTGGGATCCCATTTTCACATGACGGCTGGATTGCCACTACTTTGCAGCCTCAGGTGACGAGGGCTGCCCATCTGCTGTGGTCACCAATGCTGCAGTAGCTAAAGATTGAAGAATGAAGGTGTTGGGAGACAAGTTAGGCAACATCCTCAAAAATCACTCCTCCTCAATCTAAGAATATTTTAAGGCAAAGATAAGTGTACAGATCGGACTTACACCAAATTCCACGTTGATATAGAAAAAAAACTTTTATTACTTTTTGTGGTCCCAGTATTATTTTTTAATCTGTATTATTTATTTATTATGTCTATCACTTGCATATTATGTGTAATTATTTGTGTATTAATGAATTCATTGTTTATTACTTGTATCACTTGTGTACTATTTGTATTTTGTGAAATTGGTTTGTCGTCGAACAGCTCCTCGTACTATTGGTATAATGTCTTAGGCAGTGTTTGAAATGACCATTTAGTATATTAGTATTTCGTAGCATTCAATTCGGAAACTGTCGGTAGTCACTTGTTCAAAGATGGTTGCGATTTGGTAATATAATATTTTAGTGCATTTTGTCACATTCAATAAAAACTAAATACTAAAATATCAAATACATCAAAATGTTATTCTACTAATTCTGGTCACATGACCTAGTAAACTAAAAGTGCCAATTCGGACACGGACTTACTCACATTCATATTTGTACTACAGGGCGAGTATAAAAGAATACCCCAACTTTGAAGATCTCTAATATCCAAACCAAACAACCTATAACCTTTTCATTGACCAATCAAATGAACCGTGGAACCGTGAAGTTTGTTAACCATAGATTCATAAATGTTCAATGTGACCACCATGAGCGGCCCGAACGACATCTACGTGATAATCAAACTCGTTCCACACTTTTGTCAGCATGTCTGGTGTTACCGTTTCGATAACGCTCGTAACGCTTGGTTTGAGGTGCTGAGGGGCAGCGAGCTCGCATTCGACACATCAATGTGAAAGGGACCGTCTGATGTTTCCTTTATGTGCGGAGAGATGACACTGGGAGCGTCTGTCGTCACACTATGAGCGTGTGAGTCCGCATCACGATGGCGACGGAACAACAGAAGGTGTTCTGTGTTATTTAGTTTGCTAAATGTGAATCAGTTACGACTGTTCAACGTGAATTCCATCGCAAATAGAGACGTCGTCCTCCCGATAGGTGGAGTATCGTACGTTGGTTTCGTCAGTTCCGTGACACAAGGTGCCTTTGCAAAGGCAAAAATTCCGAGCGGCCGCGTGAGCCCGAAGAGAAAGTGCAACTGATTCAACAAGCGTTCATTCACTGTCCGAGAAAATCAACTCAACAAGCTAGTCGGAAAATGCAAATCCCTAAATTGACGGTATGGACAGTGTTGCGAAAGCTATTGCTGTACCAACCATACAGGTTACAGCTTGTACAGGCTCTTACCGAAAGGGTTAAAGAACTGATATGTGATTTCTGCGCATTCGTTCTTGCCCAGAACGAGGTAGACAATGCCTTTATGTCTAAGCTGGTTTTTAGCAATGAAGCCACATTCCCTACAAATGGTAAGGTGAACCGGCACAACGTGCGGATATGGAGTCAGGAGTCTCCACATGAAACCACTGAACATGAGCGCGCTTCCCCCAAATTGAACGTGTTTTGCGCTGTATCCAAAGACACTGTTTTCGGCCCTTTCTTTTTTCACAAGCCCACTGTTACTGGAATCCCTTATTTGAACAGCTTACAGAGTGGTTGTTTCCTCAGTTAGCAGAGGCGGTGGGGGAATTCATTTTCCAGCAGGATGGTGCGCCACCCCATTGGCACCTAGCTGTTCGCGGGTACCTTAACGAGACGTTGCCGCAACGCTGGATTTGTCGAGGAGCAGCTGGTGACCAGGCTCTTCATCACTGGCCCCCAAGAAGCCCGGATCTTACCCCATGCGATTATTTTCTATGGGAGTACATAAAGGATAAAGTGTTTCGTCCACCATTGCCGGCTAATATTGACGATCTCAAAACGGGAATTACGGACGCCATCCAAACCGTAACTCCGGGCATGCTGACAAGAGTGTGGATGTCGTTCGGACCACTCATGGTGGTTACATTGAACATTTATGAATGTATGGTAAACAAACTTTACGATTTCACGGTTCATTTGATTGGTCAATCAAGGTTGTAGGTTGTTTGGTTTTGATATTATAGACCTTCAAAGTTGGGGTATTCTTTCATACTCCTGTATATTTTGTGATTTTTTCGTGCTAATTTTTGTATTATCATGCTTTTACAAATGCCATTCCCCTAGCTCAGCGACTGGATTTGGGGCCCATGGCATACTTGGAAAAAAAAAAATTAAACAAAAAAACAAAGAATAGTGTATTTGTGGTTTTTTCACACGTTTTGAATGTAACCTTAGAAAAATCACCTCATTTATAATGTGTTTGGTTGTTTCCTAAATATGTCATGTATCATGAATGTTTCAATCTTCTGATAAGATAAAAGTATCTTACTTTTGGCTTACTTTTACACTTTAAAATGGTGGGTAGTGCATTTGCGGTGTGGGGTTCCAAAGTAAAAAACACGGAAGCTGCAATTGGTTGCGACTCACTTTGCGAAAGGCGGTTTCATTCACAACGTGCCAACTTGAATTCAAAAATTTCTGCAAAGATGAGAACAAACAATGGGAATGCAAGTGAGATGACTGTAGTGCACCACCTAACCTCATAACATGGTGCAAAAAATAAATGAAGATTGTTAAATAATAGAAGAGAGAATAAATGCAGCTTGTGATATAGTCCAGAAAGAAAATTAAGTTCGAAGAGCAGCTGACTATGTGAACTCAGCTTTAGGAGAGCTTAAAGGTGAGGTTAAGGCACTGGAGGAAAATTGCAGTAGTGATAAAAGTGAAGCAGTAGATGTCTTAAGCAATGGATATGAAGACGTCTCGCAGTACCAGAGGAGAAACAATCTAAAAATAGACAGTATCCGGCCAAGTACCACAGGTGCCACTGACTCCTCAGGATATTGATGTGGTTCATCGGNTCAGTCAGGCAAGGCCAATCCTCTAGAGGTTAGTAGCAGGTGGAAGAAAGAAGAATTACTCCTGGCTGTTCAGAACAAGAAAGGTTTGGGTACACAGCAACTAGACTTTGCAGGACCACAAAAGAGCATATACTTCCTCGACCATCTCACAGCTCGAAATGCAAGCCTTGCCAAGAAGGCCAGGGTTCTGTAAAAAGGTGGGGTTATTCATCCAACGTGGATGAGGGACTGCAAAATTCATGCCCGTATACAGGTGGTGACCTCAAACCTGTTATTATAACCAGTGACAATCAGTTAACAAAAATAAAAGGTCAGACCAAATAAGACATTACCACTTAAGCATGCACATAATACTTATTTTCTTGTGCTCTCTCGCTCTCTATCTATCTATCGCTCTCTCAGTCAGTAAGTCTCTTTCTCTCTCTCTCTCGGTCTCACTCTCTCTCTCTCTATATATATATATATATATATATATATATATATATATATATATGCATATACATATATATATATATATATATATATATATACTAAAATTATATATGGATTTGGAAAATAATATTTAGTTAAGTGTTTGTGAACAAAACTTTGATACCCTGGATAATTTCCTTCAAAAAACTGGGTCTACTGGAACTGAGTTGAGATGTCTTCATGTGATTGCTCAAAGTTTAAGGAACAAATTTGATAATATTGAATTACTTGCGAATGGAATATATAGTGTTGTTGTTTTAGTTATAGCTGAAAACTGGCTACCTAAAAATGATGTTAGCTTTTATAATATTAATGTATATGTGGCTCATCATGTCATGAGGAAAAAAACTGGAGGGGGTTAATCAATTAATGTCAAAAAAATGTGGTCTGTATTTAGCAAAAAAACTTGTCAATGACTTACGTATTATATTGCACATCAGAATTACGGCAAATGCTGCGTGACAGCCAAAACCCCTACGAGGATATCCAATACCTCCCTGACATTAATAGACCACATACACAGTAATATATATATTCAGACTACCACTAAAAGTAAGGTCATCTCAGATATAAGGTATATTGACTACAACAGATTGAATACATACTTTGTCAATTATCCCGTTACTCATTATTGAAATAAGTGAGTGAGTAGGTTAAGAGATCTGGGCAGCACTTAAAAGCGAGGTCAAGGGTGATTAAGATGAGTATGGAGCAGAGTCAGAATGAAAGGGCAGGGGAAAGGGCAGGGGAAACGGGAGATCCCAGAGAAAACTGCCGACCAGAGGCATCGTCTGGCACAATTCCAACATGCAAAGATCCAGGAGTGGCCCGGCTGGGGATTGAACCCAGTTCACCGTGGTGGGAGGCGAGCAGGTTAACCGCTCAGCCACCGTGGCCCCATAATGGAAATAAAGCTGATGTTCATAAGTAAAATTTTTTTTAGAATACGTAGAAAAAAAATTGTAAAGCACATGTATGTTAAAAAAACAAAGTAAAAAATCTGACAAGAAAAAAATGGGTAACCCTAGGTTTCTTACAGCTGGTCAAACAAATAGAAGCATTGTACGTTAAAAGTGCGGTAACAACCCCAGAACAAATAAAGCTTGATTATAAAGCATTATGCAACCATGTAACAAGCGAAAAATGCAAATTACAATCACAGTATTTTGGGGCTAGACTTGCTAATAATAACAGCACACGCAAGTGCAGTCATGCATTAGAGAAAATTTCGGGTTTTCAGAACAATAAAAAAAGTTTATATTCGTAATATAATAAACAATGGAAAGAAAATTAGATGTTTTAGTAATATCCAACACTCCCCACAACTTGCTGCCTACCACCGTGTATAAACATAAGCTCCCAGTCTTGTTTACTATACCCCACTGACGAGAAGGAAGTTTTTTAAACTATCTCTATACTGAAGGCAAATGGAAACAGAACTAGTATCTAATATAATAAAAAATGTAATACTGGACTTAGTAGTAATCATAGAACTAGTTAATGTATCACTAGCTAATGGCACAGTGACATACTTCTCTAAAATTTCTAGGGTTGTACCGATCTACAAAAGCGGTGACCCATCACAACCGGCAAACTATACACCAATAAGCATTCATTTGGTAATTTCCAAGATAACGGAAAAAATTGTGAAATGTAGATTACATAATTACTTAAATAATATAGATTGCTGGTTTGATGCACAATATGGATTTAGAAATAAATTGAGCACTGTTAATGCAGTGGTAGATTATATGTTACCATTACAAAGAGCAACTCATCGCTGCAGGATTATTTACTGATCTGAACAAAGGCATTTGATGCTGTCAATCACAAAATTTTATTGCATAACTAGAGTTAGCAGGAATTTGAGGAACTGCACTAAAGTGGTACCAGAGTTATCTCTGTGATAAATAATAATTTGTTAATATAAACTCTACAAATAGCTCCCTACTGTCTATTATCTCGGGTGTGCCGCAAGGGTCTGTTCTGTTCTTAATCTATATAAATGACATTGGTGACTTGAAAAAAAATTAATTAATAACACTTTGGGAGAGCGTGTTAACAGTTTCAAGTTCCTTGAACTTGTCAATGACGAAACATTGTCTTGGCATGATCACGTAGCTCATGTAAGGAAAAAAGTCACACCCATCACAGGAAAACCTAATAAGATGCAACATAAAAACATATCTACAGGCACCATAATGAGTATTTTTTCATCATTAGTTCAATCTCACTTGTCGTACATGTCAATTGTATGGGGTTGTGTGATGCGTCAAAAGCTGCACACCTTAGAAATATTACAAAATCGAGCTCAGATATGCTTATTACGTTGGTAATTATTAAGTTTAGTGATTTTACTGAAGGAAACATCCTAGATAAACAAAAGTAGCATTAATGGATACTGCACAGCTTACCTAGTTAATATTCAGGAGGGTGTCATGTTAAAATAAGTACAACGTATTAGATAAAATAGTTAAAAATACGAGTAGTCCGTCGCTTTGTTTACAGCGGACACCGTGATTTTTGGTGACGTCATGATTCCTGCCGTCACTGTATTGGTTTCTGAGTATTGTTACGTCGCCGTGATGCGTTGTAAACTGAAATTTTTGAAACAGCTCAGTAGCCATTGTCTCTTTGCCGGGGTAAGTCGTGAAGTCCCAATCTGGCGGATTTAAACCGGAGAAAGCAAGAACGAGTGCTTATATGCATTATATTTGCCTATGAACGAGTGCTTCGGTGCGTAATATTCTGCTGTGAACAATGCTTCAGTGCATTATATTCACGTATGTGGCATTTTAGTGCAACATGATGTTTTGTCAAGTGAGGTAAGGTTGAATTGGCAGTTGACTGAGGAATTGTACCAGCAGCCTACCTAGGTGAGTTAATTGATATTCTTTTAGTGTTTTAAGATTCCTTTAAATCCTTAAAATCCTAAATTTGTAGTTTAGTGTAAAAACCTACAATCCTAGGTTAAGGTAAAATTCTACAATTGTAGGTTAGTGTAAAACCGTAAAATCCTAGGTTAGTGTAAAACCCAACGATCCTAGGTTAGTTTAAAACCCAAAAATACTAGGTTAGTTTAAAACCCTACAATCCTAGGTTTATTTAAAATTTAAAATAATAGTGATTCACCCATCGTGGGGTTAGGTGGGCACATATTACGAAATTAGTCGTACGTTCATGCCCCTCGTATATTCGTGTTCTACGCTATCAACAGAATGGAAATATGCCATTTTCTGTGATTTTTTTTTTTTTTTTTACAGAAAGTCACTAAACTTAATAATTACCGTGAAGCATATAGAACAATATGGTTTTAGAATGAATGCTCAATTAAAAAACGCCCTTTCCAATTTTTAAGGAACTTCAGCATCCTCGTATTTCATTTTCGATTGCTTTCGGACTCAGAATTACAAAACACACCTCGATTTTTCTTTTCGGTGGATGTTTGTATTTCTTGTTATGGAAATCATTTTTCTGGTAGCAAAGCGAACCATATTTACATTCTGGTCGTGTATCTTTATCCAGGTGTAACTTTCCACAAGCCAACATAGCCTACAATTATTCTATAAATTTACACTTTTAAACCAAAAAATCATATGTTTTTCCACTCCGAATAATAGCAACCCGCTTATTAAACAATAAACATGTCGGAGTCACAGTTACAGATGCACTTATTAATCGTCTTCCAATTACTGCACTGGAATGCACTCAGTGCGCACTGAAGGAATGCCATGTCTTCCATTTACCGGGACTTGTAATTTTTTTTTTTTGCGGTAATGTGGCCAATGGCAACCCCACGGCCAGAAACCAAAGAACAGGAGACAAACAAATGGAAGATAAATAAGGAGGAATACTAGACGGGATTACAAAAATACTCTTCTCGGTAAAGGTCCTTCAACCATGGAGGGAAAGAAAGGCCATGGAACAGGGAATAGCACGGAAAGAGTGGGCCGATCACCTAGGACATCTACAAGGACACCAAATTCTGAAGATCACATAACAATACAGTGCGCAAGGAAAACCCGAGCGAGAACAACACAAACGAACCGAGGGTCATGAAAAAAACCGAACGGTAAGAGACAGGAAAAGTCACACGAAGCCTACGAAAAGCAGCAGACAACGAACTTCTATGGCCCCAATGGGACACTCAAAAAGACACATCTCCTTACAGGAGAGTTTGACGAAATGATTCTACAAGACTCTCCCGGTCATAAGTATAAGTAGAATCTGTTTTTGCGACGGTAATCATATGCTCAATTGTGTCTACCAAAGAAGACAATTTATCGAAATTAATTTGAGGGAATTCACATACCTCAGCATGCTGTACCTCTTCAGATAGTGGAGCACGAACAGGTAAAGAAATATTGTCGGCAGCATCCGGTTTGAATTGAGCATAATACTCGCGAACATGGCGTAACAATGTTGGAAGTCACCGGAGGTATTGCCTTATAACAAACAGTAGATCCATGGGACCTCACAGTGCCCATTTGGGAGTGTCGCGGGGAGTTTTGTGTTGCCAAAGAATACGAAGTCGGGAAGGCCAGAGACGCTGACAGGGGAGGGAGAACTTATGGTGTGGGCAGAGGCGGATATTGAGCCAATGAGGTGGGTAGGGGCATAATTGGTTGCGAAGGTGGTTGTTGTTGTACCGGAAACATTTAGAATTAATATAATCATTTTTATTGTGTACTTGTTGAAGGGAAAATTATGTTGTTTTAGGTTAATTTAATTCATGTCACTTTCATCGCATTATCATTTTTTAAGTGTATATTGTGTTTCATAGTTTCACCGCTTGGCGTCGGCTGTGCTCAGGTAGTGGAAGCCGGCGCACGCTTCCTCCTAGTCCTCTCCAGAACTTCAACGCATCCAGACGTGTAAGTCTCTCGCTCTGCAAAGTCCCTCAATGCAGACATCTTCAGCTGAACTCATACTCATTGGCATATACTTTATAAATAAGTTTAAAATGCTTCCCAGACCGATTATTATCGAGGTTTTCGAAGTAAAAGTTCCGCAAATCTGATACAACGAATCAAATAAGGAAAAATAAAATACAGTCACAAAGTCATCACTAATTATAACTGTGACTTCTGGGTTACCACCATAATCTAAAGATGAGAAAGACCGCCTATTCGTCTTCTGCGCATGTACCCAAATTGACATACCCCAATCACAACCAACTGTCAAAGTCACCTGGTCAACAGTGTTAAAAGTGTTTGTTTATATCTTAATTTTAAATTACAAGCGCTATTATATGTATAAAATAAAAAATTCAATTCTATCAAAATGCATAAATTGGTTAGATAAAGTATATATTTATTTCGAAGCACTTAATTACATATCAGTTTGCTAACCTAAAAAAAAAAAACCATGCCGTTTTCGTTAGTCATGTTGGCTTTAAGCTGTTAAATGTCAGGGCACGGAGTTTGTTGTGCGAAGCCAGCGAGAGAGGTATTCCGCATCTATAGTATATGGTTAACAGAGACACTAGACATTACCATTATGTGAATTTAGTCACATCTCCCATCTTTCTCTTCCTATAAACCGATACCTGAAACCAGAGTTTATGTAACCAGGGGTACGTAAAGCAGATTTTGTGTCCGGCTTAAATGTCGCTAAAGTGAGGTTTCGCCCTAACTAGAAACCTATGTTTGAAATACTGTATTCCCGTCGAATCATAGATTTCCTGCTTGATATAAATAACATGATTACGGTTTCGTTTTTAATTTGGTATGAAATATACAAATAAGATATGTTGAAGTATAAAACAAGATGTTTAATTGTTAAAAAATAATGGGTGTGAATGCAGATTGATTAAATAATTTTGCAGTAGGCACGAAAATATGTAAGTATACAATAAATATTTCACATCTTAAAAAAATTATTAAATGCAATTATTTAATTATGTTTTATCAAGCAATTTATACATCTTTAAATAACGTTTATGTCATAGTTTCACGTATTTCCTTTTCGTATCACCAAAACAAGTATTATTATTTTGTCATTGTTTTGATACCAGTAAAATACTGGCATAAAACAACACATGCAACAGAAGTTTCCACAGCGCAATTTCGAATAACCAATTTCGAATAACGGTAATAACATATCGCTTAAATCTTAGTTTGGAAATAAGTTTGCCGGGATGTTCTCGCATGAATATCGCTATCCTCACTTTCTCCGATTTGTGAAGAAATCTCAAACTTAGTATTCAATTAGCCTCAATAGAAGCATCCACAAAGTTATATTATGTAGAATAATACATTAATTGTAACAACACTACAGATACAGAAGATTTTCCAGTTAAAAATGAATGCATTCACCCTTACTTTTATTTTAGCGATTTGTAGAACATCTATATTTGTTACCCTAAAAAATTCTTTCTTCGAAATCCATTACTCACTAAATCTTGTTAGTACTTACAAGCTTATTGAAAGTTATATTTTCAGAACTATAATGCATTCAAAATTACGAAAATGCCTTAATTTTTTATAAAATAGGGCGCTATCTACTACTGAAAGAGAAAACTATATCCTTTCGATTAAAAATATATTTGCTCATTAATTTAAAAAACACATCAAATATCTGAAAAAATTTCACAAGTAATTTAGACATTACTAAAGACGATGCTATTGATTCAAAACAGAACATATCGCAGCACAGGCAAAAAAGTAAAATATACTTCTTATCATGGAGTTACTCTCTATCCTACGTAACTTGACATTATTTTGACAATTCGACGAAATAGCGCATATTTTTTACTTTTAATTTATGTATTCTTTCGCCATTAGTTGGTGCGTCAAGTGGATGCTGTATATTTTATCAAAACGCTGGCAGCTAATCTATTAGTTTGATATATGTAAAAAAAAAAAAAAAAAGTTATAAAAGTAAATATATAAAACGTTGCAAAAAATTAAATATTTGCTAATCCTTTTTTAATTTGTCCGAGACAGCGAATTTGGGTTAACATTTACGAGATGGTAGGTGTAGTTATTATTACACATTGGACGTCATAGCTAATATAACGAGAATTAAAAGTAATTTGGGAAATTTGATTGACACCGCACTTTATTCGCCAACAACTCACAAACGACTATTGCAAAGCAGTAATTCTGCTATTACTGATACTGAACAGTTCGAGTTGGAAATATGTGGGGTGGAATAACGTAAGAATTGCTTAAAAACGATTAGCGTGCGTCCTTATTCCTTTGTTTTATTAATACAAAATAGTAACAACATGGAAACCATGAAATAGGTATGTGGGAGAACAACATGGCGTGTAATGGACGTATACGAAGAACTACCGGGCCATTAGTCATTACTAGTTAACAAAATCGCTGTACACGAAATATATGTTACTTTAAAAATGATGCAGAACTCGCAGAAAAATTTAACTATTGGTATCTGTTCGTAAATTTGTTATTTTACACACGATAACTTTTTTTTGTGGCTGGTAATGCTCCAAGAAAAAACGGACAGATGGTGCGCATGGAATGGCAGGGCGAGTTGTGAGCCGAGAGCATTATTCAACAGATAGCAGCACGTTGGCGTGGCACTTGATCCTGTCTTTTTAAAATGGAGTTTTCTTCTTTTAGTAGCTCGAAACAACACGCATTTGAAACATATTTCGTCAAAATATTAGAAAAAATAATTAAACAATACAATGCTATATTTATGTTATTCTTTTGGAATTAATATTGAGCACGTATGGATAGTATTGGTGGAGAGTGTGGATACGTGTGAAAAGAACTCTCAATGTTTTGAAGTTGGGTTTCATCTGTATACAGATAGTTTTATTTTGCATTTCATTTTGAACACTTATACATTATTATTTCCTTTATCACGAAGTTTAGTTTGTAACTCTANAGTTGTGAGCCGAGAGCATTATTCAACAGATAGCAGCACGTTGGCGTGGCACTTGATCCTGTCTTTTTAAAATGGACTTTTCTTCTTTTAGTAGCTCGAAACGACACGCATTTGAAACATATTTCGTCAAAATATTAGAAAAAATAATAAAACAATACAATGCTATATTTATGTTATTCTTTTGGAATTAATATTGAGCACGTATGGATAGTATTGGTGGAGAGTGTGGATACGTGTGAAAAGAACTCTCAATGTTTTGAAGTTGGGTTTCATCTGTATACAGATCGTTTTATTTTGCATTTCATTTTGAACACTTATACATTATTATTTCCTTTATCACGAAGTTTAGTTTGTAACTCTANCGTTTTATTTTGCATTTCATTTTGAACACTTATACATTATTATTTCCTTTATCACGAAGTTTAGTTTGTAACTCTAACAATTACTTTTTTGTTACCATGTATAATAAAATGTTTTAATTAATTTAGGAGCTATTTATCACTTATTTTCTGCTTCTCTGATGTGCGTCGGTAGTGCACTCAGAACAGCCTACGTAATATTAACTTTTGTCTTGTTCATACATCAGCTGATACAGGATTTTGTAAATGACACTTTTTGTTTCGTATATATCAAGTTACCACTCACTGACTGTCATAATCTTGCCAAGTAATATGAGATGGACACTAGGAATAAGAAAAAAAAGACTTACTGTGAGGTAAGAGAAGCTAAATTTTGCTTTTCTCTATTGGCATGTTGTGAAGCCCAAAACAATATATATATACTTAATGTATGAAATACCTCTTAATTGGAAAGTTTATACAATAATTAAGAGCTGACACAACTGTGGTATTAAGTCTTATATCAATATGCTTTGAAAAATAATAGCCATATTGAATTTCCATTGTTTTGGCCGTAAAAACATTGCGAAGAAAGTGATACAGGCATTCCTTTTCTCCCCATACGACTACAAACAAGGCCACCCCATGTTTGCTATAGTCGAAAAGCATCTTTCCTGCATGCGAACACGTTTAGTGCGGCAATGTGACGTGAACCAGGCGTTCACGGTTACCTTTGTGCCCACTGTAACTGCCGCAGTATTGTCCTCCACTCCAGATGCANTGACGTGAACCAGGCGTTCACGGTTACCTTTGTGCCCACTGTAACTGCCGCAGTATTGTCCTCCACTCCAGATGCACCATACCAGCGCACATGTGTGCAAGAATGATAGTGTGTTCAGTGTATATCAAGTGNGATGCACCATACCAGCGCACATGTGTGCAAGAATGATAGTGTGTTCAGTGTATATCAAGTGTATTTGTCCATGTATTATAGTGCACCGTGTCATTAATTATTCAGTTTAACAATTTAATCATTATTATTTACCAATATAGTTTCGTCAGTNCGTGTCATTAATTATTCAGTTTAACAATTTAATCATTATTATTTACCAATATAGTTTCGTCAGTATAGTGCATTAGGGTTTAGTATTTATTCAGTATTGATGTATACCTATTAATAGCACACAGTTTTGTCAGTAGTGTATGTATCGGTCGGAGGGACATGTGACATTTTCACGTTGGCAATGGAGTGGCTGCTACGAGTCAATACTTATATTTAATATTAATATAATGGTGTTTTATTATGTAAATACAAGGGTAATTGTGTTTTATTATGTTTATTGTGTTTAATTATGTTTATATAAGGTATGTCATGTTTACATCTCATTAGCATTTTAAGTCACATTTGTTTCATCTCTCCACCACCAGGTGTTGGCCATGCTTAGGTGGCACGAGCCGATGCATTGCTCAGTACGGTAGGCAACATTACTTCGGCGCGAGCGGACGTGGTAAGTCTCTCGTTTCACAAGAACCTCGGTACCAGCCTCTCAGGCTGCAACCTCACTCAGCAATCGCATCATCATATCATTCGCGAAGCAACTAGTATTTTTATGTTACATCTCACCGAGGAGAGAGCAGCGTCACGTGCCTTAAGTAATTATAATCCAGCAGTGTGTTTATATGACCACGTGGTCACCACGTGTTTGATCAAAGTGTTCAATAAAATAATAATATACATCTAAACTTGAGTGCGTTATTAATTCAGGCGTGCGCAGCGGCCATACAGCTCGCAATTTCATAATACTGATGGTGTATTACCAGAGAACCCCTGGGCCGTCGGCCGAACGACCCAAAATCTCATCAGCTCACCGCGGAGCTGTGGCGCGCCGGGAAATTCACAATCATTACATTACAGCTCTGGTATACGATCTCGTCAAATGTTTCTGGACTTGTTCGCAGCGGAAACACCGAAAATGCTGCAACACAGATTGCACACGAGGATTGACTTTGAAAATCTCTTTGAATATTATGACTTCAGATGGTAAGTGCTGCCCTTTAAAGGTATGTTGTGAATATTCGGGACAAGCACTAGTTCAAGCATTGACCGCCAGAGGTCTTAAAGGTCTTGTGTGTGTGGGCTTGGCGCCCAGTCTGTATTGTGTTGTGGTTACTACATAACCTCACTCTTTTCTTGTCTCGTAATATTAGTACATACGTTTTCTTATATGTGTGCTTTCTATCTTATTCCCCATATCCAACAACAAGGTCAGGCTAACAAGTCAAATAGGGACTATACAGATCCATTAATGACATGTTTCGTTAACCTCTCAATGGAAAGAACCTTGTAATCACATTCCAGACCTTCTCGAATTTGATCTACCGACATTTAGAGAGGGATGCCATATACCAAACCTTGGCTTTGTACAAGGCTAGTACGTATAGTTACAGACACTTTCAATTTCGTCTGTAAATCTGAACACAAACTGATTCGCTGCACGATCATAACTAAAAGCAAAGTTTTGCTGGGCCCGCTCTTTGGATATGTAAAATATCTCCATTGGGATGAATTTACGACCTAAAGAAATTGGGTGTAGATTACCAATATTTGTGTCTTGCGACTCAACAAAAACAACAAAGGGACCCGNCAAACTGATTCGCTGCACGATCATAACTAAAAGCAAAGTTTTGCTGGGCCCGCTCTTTGGATATGTAAAATATCTCCGTTGGGATGAATTTACGACCTAAAGAAATTGGGTGTAGATTACCAATATTTGTGTCTTGCGACTCAACAAAAACAACAAAGGGACCCAGACTATCCCGAGGATAGCATACTTGGTGAGGGTTTAACTGACTCGCAGTATTAAGAGGTTTCATTGAAGAGCCATNGGACTATCCCGAGGATAGCATACTTGGTGAGGGTTTAACTGACTCGCAGTATTAAGAGGTTTCATTGAAGAGCCATAAATCCATACACGATTAGTTTTTGCCCGACGACAATCATTATGAGGTTGGCCATCTGATTATTTCCTTTTGTGCACAGTTTGTTACTCGACATTCATTGCTTATTTGCGATCAATATTTATGGATCACAAAAACTAATTCGACGACTTTACCACCACATAATCCCTGCAGGCCATCCACAGCAATCCACATCCACCAGTCACTCCACGGCGACTCACAAACAAATGCCGAACGAGCGGACGACTCCGAATTAATTTTTAGAATTTTTAACTATTCTAAAATACTAGTAAACCCACAGACCTAGAACTTAAGAAATAAAAATTACTCAGCTGTATCGAATTACTGATATGGGTTTAAAAATATACACACCTCATTTTATATGTTTTTACACTGTTTAACTTTGCGTAAATGCTACTGCCTAACATTTGTGTGTTTATTAAAATTAAAATAATATTCGTTTCTGCAAAGCCATGCCTTTAAGGTTGTGGTGTATACAATTTCACAAAAACTAATATCAGATAATGGTCACGAAAACGTATATATAATGTCCAACATTACAAAATATCTTTGATTCTATTACTAAAGGGGTTCTATACTTTTTTATTCTATCGTTCATTTCCGAAACACATTCGAGCTTATTCGGATGCCTATCACTCGTTCTCGGTTTTCTCTACAAACAAACCTACTCTTATTTTTACTATCCGTGATTATTCTCTTCATTGCTTGCATCACACATATTATGATTACTCGTACTCAGGTGGGGAAAATCACTGTTAAAAGTTTGGCAACCAAATTTTTTTTGTTACTAGGTAACAACTAGTCTTGCATGAGTACAAGTTTTTTCTCTTATTTATATTAAAATAAAACAGGTTAATATCAATATAAATCAGATGTAAAATAACTTCGTGACATCGCCCTATTTAATTATTCACGAAATAATTTTTTTTAAGCGATATCTTTAGTAATACTTTGCATTTGGCGGCAGAAACTTTCCCTATGCCAAACGATCCTATAAGAAATCTCGTTTTGTTCTAAACCGGAGTAGAATTAACCATAGACATGAGAACTAATGACGGGTATCGCGAAGTAAACTTGACCTTTAATTTATTTCCGCCACAATACCTCACCTCTCCTAGTTCTTCTTTGAGCAACTTCCATCATGGTGCAAACAGTTTTTGGATCTAATATCGTAAAAAAATCACAGAAACCATTCAAATATACAAAAAAATTGTTTGTCACAATATCCAGACAATTCTTGCCGTGATAAGTTTAGTTTGGTTATTTGTTTAATTGCTGGGGTTCAGAGTGATAACTATATTTCTTGTATATTCCAGGATGTTGGTCCAGGGCTTCACGCTTCATGTAAAAGGTTGAAGTTTATATATTGGGGAGCCAATATCTGATCTCATTGCTTTTCATTATTAAAATTTAATCGTGTTGATGGGCTTTAACGATTGTTTTGTTATGTTGGCTATCTAACTGAAATCTGTTTACATATTGAAGCTCAAACTAAGAGCTCGGTGCAAAACATGGTAGTGTCGCCTCTCGGTACTGTATGTTTTCTGTGGCTAAGAGAAAAACAAACCGCGCACGTGGTTATGTCTTCGTCGTTTGATATATTGCATTGATACGTAAACATTTTGAATGAAGGAATTTATTTTTACATCACGATGGTATGTAACTTATTTATCGGCAATCTTTCGTAATTACTAACCTATAGAAGGTTTTGTTGCATATTGAAGTATAACCTAGTTAAGTTGAAAGGTTCTGTGTCCCTCTTTAATTCGTATGGATTTGTATTTTTATACATTCTTGCATTTTAAATAGGTGATTGAAAATTTCACAATGCCAACAACCATTCTGATGACTGTCGCGTGATCGTAAAGGCAGTGCTACAATTAGTAAGAAATAGCCGTAGAAAATATAACACTCCTTTATGACGCGTGGTACAATGTACGACATGGAATGCCCGCCTGCTCGCCGTAGGCAGGATAGTAAATTTTAAGTTTTCTTTCGGTGATGTCTATGCCGGCCAATCACAAGTCGGCATTTTCAACTGTGTAAGTCAGTGTAGAATGAACATCTGTTACAAGAAAATAGTTGCTAATATATTGCAAGGTACATATCAGATTTCCGTTTCTTTTTAACGAAAATTTATTTACGTGCAACGTGTGTGTGGTGAAAACAAGTATCGAGATGACCACCTTGATTTGGCTTTAATTTTTTGTTCAGAGTTCTTCTAGTTTTGTACAAACCTGATGCTAATTATAAATATGGCCCAATTGTAGTCAACACGCGGCAATATTTGGCATCAATCTTGAAAGAAAAATGTTGAAATATAGACTATTTCTTTAAAAAAAAATTTTTTTTTCCCTTAAATAATAACATATTTTTTAAATCAGGTTAGCCAGTATATTAATATCTGTGAACATGTAGGGTCTCCTCGTTTCTGATTCGTTGTGTACGATTTTTCTTGCTGTGGTTGTTGACAATTTGTCAGGCTCGCACAGTAACAGTACTGTTATTTTCATAGACTAAAGATGAGCTAGACCGATCTCGCTGGCTGCGCTCAACCACTCTCCGTGTCCCAACATTGAACTGCTTTTCTGCCGACACGTTTAGTGAAAACAGCATGGTTTGGATTTTAGGTTAGAAAACTAATTTATAAACAAATGCTTTGAGATGTATATTTCCTCTAACCAATTTGTAATGCAGTTTGTTCAAATTTTAAATTGGTAAAAGTATTTTATTCATATAAAAATGTTTGTCATTTAAAAATTAATATATAAGGAAACACTTTCATCATTTTTGACCATGTGACTTTGACAGTTGTGTTCCTTTGAAGTAGCTCAATATTGGGTACATGGGCATATGAAAGTGGTCTACCTCATCTTTAATCTATAGTTATTTTCTTACTGGAATGCTATGGTGATTGTAGCACAGCCTTGAGGCGTTATTCAAGGAACACTGTTGGTATGGTTGCCAGCTATTCGGAAATGAAAATCGGTACTTGTGTTGGTGACCTTGCTTTTTCAACTGATCTTAGATTAACGAAGGTCTTACAGGCCCACAAATAAACAAAATATAACTTAAGCCGGGTTTATAAACTACGCAACAAACATTAAAACAGAAGGACGCAACTCTGGATAATTACCAAATATTTTAATACGTAATTATACTCTTTATTTATGATTCAACGCATAAATGTAGGAAAAAATTCATTGTACAAGCAAATAATATATTAATAATTTAAAATCGCAGCCTTCTGTAGGAGTGTAAAACGATTTTGCAATTGATCGCTGCTAATTTAGAATGTGCAAAACGCAAGCAAAAATGCAAGAACTTGAAAGTTGACCAACTCTTGCGTTGCTTTCTTGCGTCCTGTATAGTTTATAAACTGTAGCTTTGAAATATGTGTATTTGACTGTTTGTGTCTTTGTGTTCCTTGAATAGTTTAATAACCTCGCCTTACACTACTAATACATGTACTAAAATGGAGCAAATTGTAATTATATAGAATAGCTGTACCTCCAAAAATTGGGAAAATAATACCTGCAAATGTAATATATGGCCATTACTAATCACACTTAATAGGAACTTTATTGGGGCTTCACGTAATTTGCAGTGTATAACATGAAATGTGATGGTGAGGAGGGCTATGAAGATCAAAGTGTTTATGCAGTAAAACACGTAAAATTTATGTCCAATATATTTCTATCGGGGTCACTAAATCGTATTAAATGCGAGAATACCTTTTGAAACCAAACCTTAATTTATAAAATTTGATTTACAGCGTATATTAATGCAAGTTGCTAAGTTACTCAGGTAAAAAACTCTGCAATCAGACAGTGTCAAGATAAGCCTTGAATTTTTTCAAGGCTTACCTTGTCTATATTCACGAGAGAATTATATTACGCAGTAGGAAAAATTTGTATATAGTATATCATACCAAAAGATGTTCGCAGGTGGTGTTTATTAACAGTGGACGTGTATCGCCATGATACATCCCAATTCATTTGTTGGCCAATGAAGCGCAGGGACAGGAAACAAATGTGCATCAATTGGTTTACGTCACAGTTTTCTGCTGGGGATGTACGCAAATTTAGTGTACCACGTCTATTTGACTGTGCTTGGGATTTACGAGTGCTGTGATGCAGCTTTCATTGTGATTCATTCCGTTTGACGTGTTAAGTCATATTATTGTGCAAAAATATGAGAGTTGCTGTGCCATTGTGTCCATGTGAAGTGTTAAAATGTAATAATTGTGCGGAAATATGTCTGTGGAGTTTCGACAAATTGAATAGACATTAATGTGTCGTGCTTTATTGGCATTTAATCACCTAGGAGCTATGATTGCCGCCTCCACGGGCGAGTAGTGTAATACATTTGGAGTTTTAGCATGGAAAGTGTATATAGTATAGTGAATGGTACTCTGTGTAGTATTGTGTGAGTTCTACCCCCAACAGGTAATTAGTCTGCTTGAAACAGATGGCAGTGTAAGCTCACTGGGAACCCACAGATTGTTATTTCCCTGATTGAATAGCCGGGGCTTTGTTAACAGCCCATACGAATCTTGTACATGACAGGAGAGTTGTCAAGAGGTAAATGAAATGACCTACTAAGGTACTTCAGTAATGAGTTTCATTGTAACTACGAGACTTCTTTTAATGAACTCTGGAAGCAGTGCGTGACCCAACCAAGTTTCCTATCAGTAAGACCGGGCTCACTTTCTGCTACAGGAACTAGCATGGGTCTTACCACAGGTCATAATTGCCTCATCTGAGCTGATATAATGTTTCTGAACAACAGTGGTCGCCAGCATCAGTCTTTCCTCCTTTACATGAGGTTGAGGAACGAAGAATTACAGCTGCATCCAGCCGCACAGGGAATCACTGTTGCAACTGTCTTTCATTTGTTGAAGGATTTCACACCCCTCCCTAATACACTGTGCCATCCAAGTAGTGAAGGGGTGAAGTCCAACTGTTGACCCCTGCTGAACGACGTTGCCTGGCAGCCTGCTCTGTGCAGATGAGTTTGATTCCCATTACGTGCCAGCTGCCCGACATGTCTTACTTGAGCTGCTGGGTACGAGTATTGTGTTTAACTCTTATTGTGGGCAAACAGATGGCAAGGAATAAAACGGACGCTTCAAAGAAAAATGCATAAACGTTTTAACAACCATCTGGTGAGGATTTTTCTTTTAAAGTGTTAATTGTTCATGTCTATCATTTGATTTATAGTTGCCATGTTCAGAGGTAAGATAGGCAGTTATTATTATTTTTATTTAATTATTTTCTTTTTCCAGTCTGCTGTAGTTCTTGATCGCAAGGGAACCTTCAAGGTTGAGTATCTACAGAAAATTGAAGCAGAAGTTCAAGCAAAATGGGAGCATGAAAAAATTCATGAGGTGGATGCTCCACCAGAACCCAGAACATCACCCGATGACAAGTTCTTTACAACTTTCCCGTTCCCATACATGAATGGAAGGCTGCATTTGGGTCATACATTTTCTCTGTCAAAATGTGAGGTGAGTTGAATTTTGTGCTATCAGTAAATAATGGTTTTGTTCTCTACACAAGATTGTCTGTGTTTGCAGACAGTAACACCTATTTTTAAAAGTAATTCATTTTTACTTAAGATTATCTTGGAGCATTTTATAAGTAACTTGTACAGTCTTCACCTTTCCTGTTAAGATTTTTTTTTCTTCAAAAACTACTCTCAGTTATTGTTTTGATTTGATGTTTGATTAATGAGTTGAGAGGTTTTGGTTGGTACAAAGCATTGAGAATTTGAGAGCCGGTGAGGGTGAAATGAGATGATGGAGCAGTAATGGAATGCAAGAGCAGGAAGAATGGGAGTTCCCTGAGAAAACCTGCCAGGCAACAGCAACATTCACCACATTTCCCTCGTTTGGAAATATAGGTGACCCCACAAGTAATGTCATTCTGTTTAGTCTTGCATATACTTATACAAATATTTTTTGGTTATGCGTGAATTTGAATTAATTTTTATTACATAAGATAATTATGTAGATTTGAATATACTGGTATTCAATGTAAAATGTACTATTCACTCAATTGGTATTAAAATTTTTTTTTTCTGTTATGCAGAACTGGTAATAGAGAAGAACGTTAATGTTTCCTTTGCATTAAAACCCTGTTGCCTGACTTTTTTTTTACTTTGCAAAATTGTTAGTAGAAATGGAAGGAGAGAATTTATTTTGATGCAAAAATATACTCGTTTCCACTACCACAATGTTATGTGAAGTGTATGGTACTGTGACTTTCATTTTGGATGTCTCTGTATATATACTAGTGAAATTAAAATGAAGTATTCTGTAAGTTTTATATTGTGTAGATGAGTTCTGAATAAGCATTTGTGCGACAATACTGTTTCTTGCTTGCCCAGTTTGCAGTGAGATACCAGCGACTGAAAGGGAAGAAGGTGCTGTTCCCATTTGCCTTCCACTGCACAGGGATGCCAATCAAGGCATGTGCAGACAAATTGCAGCGGGAGATGGAGCAGTATGGGTATCCTCCTCAGTTCCCTGCCACACTAGACGATGCTTCCCCAGAGGTGTCTGAGAATGTGGAACGAGACAAGAGCAAAGGGAAGAAGGTAAGTTTGCTGAAGATTTTCTGTCGTTGCTTTCATGTCTGAAGCTTTGCTAAATAAAAGTGTTTATAAGCTTACGAGATTTTTCATAGACATTTTTGAAAACACTTTTTCTTATTTTGTCACATCGCATTAATGATCTGTAATAAATAACACCAAATTTACAAAATTCTGACATCCACTGAAAGAACATGAATGGTTGTCATATTTAACCAAAATGTTGATATTTGTTATTTGTACCCTTAGTAGGGTTCATTTCATATAAGAAGGCCACATTCTGACAGTCAGTGAGTGGCAAATTGATGTATTCAAAACAAACAGAGTGCCATTTACAAAATCCTGTATCAGCTGATGCACGAACGAACAAAAGTTAATATTACGTTGGCTATTCTGAGAGCAGTGTCAACGCACATCAGACAAGCAGAAAATACGCGGACAAGATAGAGTTCGTAGATTAATTAATACATTTTATTTTACGTGGTCATAAAACAGCAGTTTTTAGTTTTAGAAACGAAACTTCGTGATAAAATAGTAATGTATAGGTGTTCAAAATGAGATGCACACTAAAACGATCCGTATCCAAACGTAACGAAAAAATCTAAAGTTTCCAGACTCTCCAACCATGTGCTGCCATCTTGTGAGTTACAGGCGTGCCATCTGTTACAACATGCACTTCCATGCTATCTGTTATCCATATCCTGTTCTACACCCAGAAACATATTATAGTTTTGTTGTTTAAAATAATGTATTTACGCGCATATACAAATGGTTTTATTTTCCTGCGAGCTCTGTATAATTTTTAAAGTAACATATATTTAGTGTTCAGCGATTTTGAGTACAAGTAATATCTATTCGGCCGGTAACCGTTCGTCTACGTAAATATACGCCATATTGTTCTTCCGAAAACCATTTCCTTGTTTCCGAAGAAAGTGGGACACGCGTGAATAGTTTTTAAGCAATTTTAACGTTATTCCACGTCACATATTTCCAACTCAAATATATTAGCTATAACATCCAAAGTGTGATAGTAGATACAACAGACCGTCTCGCAAATGTTAACCCAAATTCACTATCTCGGACAAATTAAAAAAGAGTTAGCAAATATTTAATTATTTGCAACATTTTATATTTTTACTTTTATAACCTACTTATTTTTTTAGACAGATTTCAGTCTTAAAATATTTTAAAATTTGTTTAGCATTACAGTACAATGACAAGTGGATTAGCTGACAGCGTGTTGATAAAAAATACAGCCCGACTTGACGGGCCAGCTAATGGCGGAAGGATACGTAGTCAGATGTAAACAGTGGCGCTACTTTCGCCGAGCTGTCAAAAAGTGGTCTTCTTATATGGTACAGAATATACTAAAGGCTCCAACAGGTATACAGGATATGTTTGCACTGTAGAAAATATCAAATAGAATGCGATTTGTAGACAAGGTCAGTAGGTAATTTTTTAAAAATCCTTAATGATTCTGTTTTAATGCTAGCATATTCAGAGTTTTGCAGAAGTACAAATTTTATGAATTTAAATTATTTAACTGTGGCAAACTTTGATGATGGAGATTAGCTCATTGAACATGCAATAAATGTCACTTGTACACATTGTTAACATGTGTAAAAACACTTATTCTTGCCCCTGCACAAAAGTATTGGACAATTAAGTATTTGTTACTTTATAACTTATCTCATTTAAACAGATCTGTATTTTTTTTGTGTTTGCGAAGAGAAATTAGATTTACCTGCTCGTTGTGTACAAATTACAAATCATTTCCAGTGAAATTATTTTTTTTGCATGCAAGCTGTGATTCAGGCGGTTCACAATTTAGCAGTAATGCATAGACCTTAATGAGTATATATTAGTTATTGATAGTACCTATTTTTAATGCTGCTTCAGAAGAGCCATTAATTCCCTCACCCTCTGCACCAAAACATGGGAGTTTAAATTTGCCATTCAGGTTCAGTGGCAAAAATTAATAAAATCTGTATCATAAGAATTTCTAGGATGCTGGTTTTAATGTTTTTCGTTGTTAGTGTACATCATCTCCGAGTGATTTAAAGAAGAAGGTTTCTTCATAGTAAATATGGCTGTTGTATGTGGTGTTGAAATAGTGCTTTTCTGCAGGGACTGGTGTCGTCCGCCAGTCTTTCAGGGTTGCAGTTCTGCCAAATGAACCAATATAATATTTATTTCTGATTTCTGCATAATTGAAGTTAATATAAATTTTTCATAAGTCGTTCTTTGCTGGACAGTGTTGTATGTGGTGTTGAAATAGTGCTCTTCATTGTAAAGTAAGCTGTGGTCCAATCACTTTTATACTTAAAACACGAAACCCTTCCACTTCACATCACATACATGGAAACACTATCACGCACAACATAATTTATGTAGTACATATGAACTTTGCTCACATATAGTTCAATACGTCTCGTAAAAAGCCGGTGCATTTACCAGCTCCTGCATTTCTTCTGTGTGCTTACCACGCTTTTCAATACTATATAACTTTTTTTACACTGCCTGATTCTACACTTTGCCTTATTTTAAACCTGTTTTCTTTAGTCCCATGTAATACACATACAGGATAAATTCCCCTCTTTGTACATTTTCTTGCATGTCGCAAAAATATTTTCCTGGTGCCTTGAGAAGTGTAAACAAGGGTTTCACTGCATTAATTTCTCTGCTCATTCATTTCCCTCTGAAAGTAATGATTAAAGTTGATGATTTTATTATTGTCCTAAGCAGTACAGATATGTTGTGTTGCAGAGCAAGGCTGTTGCTAAAGCTGGCAGTGCCAAATACCAGTGGGAGATAATGCAGGGTCTGGGACTGTCAGATGAAGAAATTAAAAAGTTTGCATCAACTGACTATTGGTTGGAATATTTCCCACCACTTGCAGTGAAGGACTTGCGCAGAATTGGAATACATGTGAGTTTTCATCTCTACTTCGTGAGTTTGTCTTTCATCATCTCTGCTAATTTCAAAATGCTTGTCAAAATGTTAACGCGGTGATTAGAATCGGTGACGATGCAGTTTGATTATTATCACTGGTCTTGGTGACAATCTGATAATCACAGGTATTATGCTGAGGCACCACGTTATTTACTAAGTTTTATCTAATTAATTTTTACCATTGATTACTGTAATTATTCACTGTAGCCATTGGTTAGAACATCTCATAAGCACATTTAGGTAAAATTGAGCAAATGTTTGTAAGAATAATAGCGTTGATCTGTGGATAGCTGTTGCATGGTTGCCACAAGTGTTTTCAGTACACATTTATAAAATTATGATTTCATTTTCTGCTGATTGTTTTAGTTACTGGGTTACTGATATACTCATGCTCATAATGAGACACAGTTGTGCTCCAGCATGTTTGCGGAGTATAACGAGGGCATTAATAAGTTTCCAAACCTGGATTGATAGCTGGTAGACCTCGAGAGGGTATGAATGTCACTCTTTGGTTGCTTTCAGTTATTTTTAAAGCACAGCAACTATTACAGGTTTACATTATAAAAAGTAGACAGAATACACGAGTACTCACAGGGCGGTACTCGTAGATAGACACAAACAAACAAAAGTCAGACGAACACATTTTTTTCATGCGGATGCACGGTCGTGCAGCTTTTCGCTGGCTTTTGTTTGTGTGTGTCTATCTACGAGTACCGCCCTGTGGGTACTTGTGCATTGCCTACTTTTTATAATGTAATCAGTAGCCTAGCGACCTATTCCTGCCATATGTCATTGTAACTATTACATCTAGAGAAGTTATAGATGGAACCCAGATGGAGTATTTACTGTAAAAAAAAANCCATATGTCATTGTAACTATTACATCTAGAGAAGTTATAGATGGAACCCAGATGGAGTATTTACTGTAAAAAAAAACATTGGTTGCTATTTAACCTGTCACAAGCCTTGCTTTGTGATAGTATCCATTATTTTTAATTATATNTAAAAAAAAACATTGGTTGCTATTTAACCTGTCACAAGCCTTGCTTTGTGATAGTATCCATTATTTTTAATTATATTATAACTCCGAAAATTGTGTGTTTTGTTCATATTTTGGTTACAACAGCTTACGTGTCCACTTTTCAACCATAGACACATATTAAATTCGTCAGAGAAATTAGTCACATATTGTTAGTCAATTGTTAGTACTGTTGACTCTCGACCGTAAGACCCCTGGAATAGCGACCCTCTCGAAATGACATCCCCTTTTTTGGGGAATCATGAAAAAGAATTTAATCAAAAAGGTCTTTCCAATAAAGACCCCTTCGAAATAACAACACTTTTCCTGAGAACCATGAAAGGTCCTAGAATCGAGTGTTTACTGATTCTGAAGATGACATTCTTTGTATGGTTTACCTGTAGCAAGCTCATGTACTGCTTCACCCTTGAAACTTGCGTCATTCTACAGTTCGCTATCTCAAACGTGTAAATGTTGGTGTTTACAGGTTGACTGGCGTCGCACCTTCCTCACCACGGATGTCAACCCATTCTTCGACCAGTTTGTCCGCTGGCAGTACCTGCTACTCAAGTCCCGCGGCAAGGTGATGTATGGAAAGCGCTACACAATCTTCTCCCCGAGAGACAACCAGCCATGCATGGACCATGACCGCAGTACTGGCGAGGGAGTGGGCCCACAGGAGTATATTCTCATCAAGATGAGGTTGCTGGAGCCGTACCCAGAGAAACTCGGGTAAAATATTTTTTTTTAGAGCACTAGTATGGGTATGTTCATTTCATCATGTTACATAAATATAATCTTGTGCTTCTTAAGTGTCTGCCCAGTCTCCGTTTTCATCATTTGTCCCTACGTAGGTAAACTTGCAACATTTCTCAAAGCATCAGATGTATGGGCACCAGTTCTTTGTACGTGTTCCGGTCTTCTGGTATTACTTTGTGTTTCTGTGTTGGGAGCCATAGTTTCTACTTACTGGTCCAAACTCCAGGTGCAAGTTCCACAACACCAGTCTTGTCTTCTTATAGGACTGTTCATAAAATATCTCCCAACTGGCAAATAGGATGTTTTCAGGCGAAGAAGTAATAGCCTACTTAATGACTGAATTCCTTAGCCGAACCCAGGCCACAGACGATGAGGCCGAGATATTCATCGGACGAAAGGTCCAAATGTTCAGAAGAATTTTCCCCAAAGGTAATGAGGAGAGCTGCGTGCGCCATATTACACGCATGCTCCTCCCCAAATTACGGAACCTGTAAAAATTCATACACCAGTATTTTTGGTTCTACACTTTCCCATTCTTAATTATGTGCATGCATGTATTATTTGTTTACAAAACACAAATTCATTCACACNTTGGTTCTACACTTTCCCATTCTTAATTATGTGCATGCATGTATTATTTGTTTACAAAACACAAATTCATTCACACACACTGGCACTCCAAATCATTGAATAGAATGACGGAAGCCTGTGGTGAAAGATGCGAAAACGTGTGTTAATTTGAATGTGTGATACACAAGTAGTTAGGTAACTACCTGTGTTCATTATGATCATTGTGATCATTATTAGGGTTATGTTTAATCATTCAAATCCTAACGGGATTATTCCTAGCAATACATTATACACCTAATATTGAAATAGCTTTTAATAGAGTAAGACATATTTGTCGAGATGTAAATAATGGTTGAATAATACGAACATTACATGCTAATGGAGCATCAATATTTTTTGTATGTATTTATTTACATGTTGGACGAGGTTTATATTACGGGTCATATAAATTTATTCAAACCTGATCAACAGGAGTCATCATATTATTACTAGTAATAATAACAGCTTTTATAGGATATGTATTACCATGAGGACAAAGTAATTTCTTTGTCATATAGTGAATAGTTTTTGTACATGATTGCAGTGTGGTGAAGGGGAAACCAGTTTTCCTGGTCGCTGCGACACTGAGGCCAGAGACGATGTACGGACAGACAAANGCAGTGTGGTGAAGGGGAAACCAGTTTTCCTGGTCGCTGCGACACTGAGGCCAGAGACGATGTACGGACAGACAAACTGCTGGGTGCACCCAGACCTGCAGTACGTGGCGTTCAAAACAGCAGCGGGAGAGGTGTTTGTGTGCACCAGTAGGGCAGCCAGAAACATGGCTTACCAAGGGTTCAGCCCCCAGGAAGGAGTTGTGGATGTGGTGGCAGAGCTGCGTGGACAGGTATGGAGCTAGCTGTAGGTCTCATTACAAAATTGTTGGTTGACATAAGTGCATCACATATGGTACGTGCCAGTTTTGCTTGACATGTGTCTGTACACTTATCTAAACAGGAGAAAGTGGAAGTTTGAGAGAGTGAGAGAACAAGGAGTGAGTTAGTGAGTGAAAAGATTTGGGCGGCTCTTAACAATGAGATCTTGAGAGCCGATGAGGGTAATTGAGGTAAGTATGGNTCCCTGAGAAAACCAGCTGACCAGCGGCATTGTCCAGCACGATTACCACGTGCGAAAATCCGGGAGTGACCCGACCTGGGATTGAACCCAGTTTGCCGTAGTGGGAGGTGAGTAGTCTAACCGCTCAGTCACCGCGGCCCCGAGAGAACAAGGAAAGAAAGGGATAGTGATAGGGATGGGTTAGGTTTGGATACCCAGAGAAGTAGAAAGTTTTTTATGTTTTTAAGCATTATTTTCAAACAAAACGAGGGGAAAAATATTTTTTGTATGTTAAATTTACATTGAATTTGGAAGTAGTGTTAGTGCTTTACACTGAGAGCAACGTAAAAATTATAGTTTTTGTATAAACTGTAAATTTGCTTGTCTGGTTAAAGGGGCTTCCTTAGTTGTAATACAAATCTTATTGTAAGTAGTTGTGTTTATTCTAATTAAAAAAAAAACTGTGGAATATTTTTCTGTAAATTTTTTTGAGGACAGAAATGAAAGTCATTATTTTGTTGCTATTTGATAAATTTGGATATTGAAACATAAATGTGGTCATTGAAATGTGTCGGTTAGCAAAAATCTCTGTAAGTAGCTCTGTGTTTAAGATATACCGTATTCATTCAAATATGACGACCCCCTACATTTGCCCTTTGCTAATGGAAAAAATTCATTTTTGCCACAAATACTTATTGACAGGCTGTGATGATAAAAAAAAACTCTAAAGTCAAATATCCCATGATCCTCACGAACATTTGCTTCAGTTACGGAAAAATGCCTGGCTGCAGCACAATTGTTACACATTTTTGCATACGAACCACCATTAGTTTCAAATTTGCATCATAACTACGTTCAAATTTTCTTGGTTACAATGCCGATTAACCTTTTTTTTTTTTCTTTCCAATGTGGTCACTTATAATTAACACTTGCTCATTTTCCAATACGTTCGATACAAAACCAGGATACGGCTTCGACCTGGAGTAAACAAAGTACGGAAAAATAAATTATAAAAGTCATAGATACAGCTACTATCTCGTATGCGCAACCCAGACGTATTCACTCTGGGAATGTTGAACGTCAGAGCTAAAGTTGGTCATCAAACAACTTTGATCTCTCGTGTTCACAGACAAGACGCCATTTTGATGATCACGTAGCTGCTCTAGATCACAAGGTGTTTAGTTTACCACCATGTTACAATTGTATCTTTGGTAAATGCAACCTAACCAAACATAACCGCCCGTAGTGTAATGTAATGCACTGACCTGACCATTTTTGCACATTTAATACTTATACCAATATTTTAGCGATGGTTATGTCAGGTGATTTTTGGATAATTAGAAATATCTGCGCGCCTGGATTAAATACTAGTAACTGAGACTATTGGATGAAAAACTTAACTGAAATGGAAGTTAACTACACTTTTTGTTGTAATTGTGTTTTATTTATTTTGATGATATTAACCATACTTGTGTTTTTCGAAAGATTAGAATATTTCTCTGGAAACCATGAACTATGTGCTATTACTATTACCAATGCATAAATATTAACCTTAATTTCTTTGTGATGCGAAAATAAAGACGACCCCTAAATTTTTGAAAGTGAATTTTGGAACAAACTATATACTCGGGTGAATACGGTATATTCTTCTGTAAAACTCTTTAAACTATAGTGAAAATACTGCATCTTTACAGAACAGATTGTTGTATTTATAACCCTAAAGTCACCGCTTAAAATTTTGAGTAAATAGAATGCTTATGAAGGTTGTTCTTGCTATTTTCCACTGCTGTCACAATGCTTCCTTACAGCAGGATTTAACCTTAATGCATTATAAATTTTTTACTAGGCAGACCCTTTGTCATATGAATATAAGGATGAATACAAATCCTACCAACGTTTTTCAACTGCAGTCTAATTGTGGAAATAATAATTTGAAAACATAACTTATAGTCTAAAGTAGTGATGGGTTGATTCCAATATTTTATTGATTCCTAATCCGAACTCATTCTGTCACATTAAAACTTACACATCAATTCTCATTTCTACTGAAATTTTGAAGTGTAGCCAAAGTAGAGTACAGTAGAAAGTCGATTGTCTTGACTAATAGGGACAGAAGGTAATTCGGAAAAAAAAAATCCGGATAACGGATATGTGTTGCAAATGAAGATAAAAGAATTTGTCAAAAATAATTTTCACACATTGTAAAATTTATTACACATGCATAGAACACAGTAAGCTTATTCAAAACAGAAACTGTACATAAAATAAAAAAATTAAATCAGAACAAGTAACTACCCCCTTTCCAGATGTGTTTACTGTGAACAACACGTGAAACGGCACATCAAAAGAGCCGATACAAGTACTTGTTTCTCCTCCGCGGGTAAGAGAAAAACTGTGACGAAAGACCATGTTTTTTCTATTCTTATTATTTTTTTTAACAAGTCCGGATAACTGGTTGTCTGTATAACCGATGATCAGATAATAGACTTTCTATTGTAGCTGAAAATAAATTAAAAATACAAAATTTAAGTGGCATGAACAGTTCAGATGCATTGATATCCTATGGCATCGTATTTGTTATGGTTCTTTTTACATTGCAGATGACAAAAGTTCAGTAGGCCTACTATAATTATAATTGCAGCACAACTTAAATAGGTAGGCCTATGCCTTGCTATGTTCCTCCCTATCCCATACAATATATTATTAAAAAGGAAGTTTAAAACTCTTGATACTGGTGCAATATCTAAATAAAATACAAAAATGTTGATATTTAAACGTACTGTTAAGCCAGCTTTAAATGTGAATATTACTTACCGTAAAAATCTCAGAGCTTAAGGAATGTTATTTTACAATCTGTCTATTTAAATGGGGTTTATCTATAAAATTGCACCATGAAAAATATTAGGATATTAGAGTTACTTTGGTAACAAGATGTTCTTACCGATAAAGTTGTTAGTTAAACATAAAATCCATAAAGTAAACAAACAGTATTCACACATTGTTCTTGAAACGTGCAATAATTTTGGAGAAACGTTGAATATGAAAAAAGTAATTCACTGCTTTCTTCTGTAAGGCTTGTTCTGCAGTGACAAATGCATGAGAAAACTGACACAAAAGACATTCTATTTCTGTGTGAATTTATGGTGTGTTAGTATAATATTGTGTTAACATATTTGCTTTTCAGGATATCATAGGTGTGGCATTGCAGTCTCCCTTGACATCGTATGACAAGATCTATGTGTTACCCATGCTCACAGTGAAGGGAGACAAGGGTACTGGTGTGGTATCGTGTGTCCCCTCGGACTCGCCAGATGACTATGCAGCATTAGTAGATCTCAAGAAGAAGGATGCTATGAGACAGAAGTATGGAGTAGAAGACCATATGGTGCTGCCATATGAGCCAGTTGGTATTTCATTTCTCCCTTTGTCTCTTTTCATTGATGGTAGCTGCTAAATGATGTAGTTAATTGAGCACCTTTGAAAACAGATTTTGAAAAATAAATCCTAGCACATAACGACATGTAACGTAACGTAGCCACTGAAATGGCTTTCTTTTTGTTTTATAAATAGCTATGAAATTAATAGTTGTCGTTATAGTAATACAGTGCACAGGAAGTTACGGGGGATGGAGTACGCAGTGTTTCGCTGGTTGGACAAGTTTCTTCAGCTGATGATTTTTGTTGGTACACTTAGTATCATTTACAAAATGATTTCTGAAGTTCGCAGATGGAGGCATAATGCATGTTGTAAAATTATATTAATTCTTTTTCAATAATTCAACTTAGTTGCTCTCTGATTACAGGCCTCTAAAAATGCTAATATGATTTGGAGAAATACAGTACTAAGTTTTAAAAATATACTTGTGCAGTTTTAATGCGAAACTTTTGTGTTTCTGAAGTAGTGTATGCCATATTTACCCATGTATGACCTACCCTTGTGTAAGACTGTCGCTCCACATTTCCTTCCAGGGAAAAAAAAAATACTGTAGGTAGGTATTTAAAATTTTTTATGTTATCTTCCTAGTTGATGTTTGCTACCCCTTCACCAAAGTGGTACCAAAACAAACATTTTGAGTTTTTCAAAGTTACGTAAGCTAGTGCAAAATAACCCTAGTTTAGAGTACTCAGTTCTAAAACTTGTGTTTCCATCACAGCTGTGTTGAACAAGCTATACATATGGTGCAAAACTACATACGGCACTAGTTACACGAGCTAGGAAATACAGTGGGCGTTATATTTTTGATTTAGACTGTTTTGCCAGTCATCGTGAACTGCTACCTTCCGGTAATAAGTAACATTGAGTAGAAACTGTCATTCTGAACACAATACAAATAGGTAAGGTATTTAAACACAAAATGCAACTTACCTCATGGCATGCCACACCTCAGCATAAATGTGGTAAACATGCCATTATTTTTTTTTGTAAACTTACATCTCTTTGAAAAGTTACTTGTCTGTGGAAACATGAAAAACCGTAACAAGAAATTCAAATGCAGACTGCACGCCCATCGGGCCAACCACATGTGAACCAGAAGGCCACCTCCATAAAAATTGTGTGTTTTTGTTTCCATAAATGTCACATGGTTCACAACACCTTCCCTGCCGTAGCCATGTGCTCATTGGTGGGAAGGAAAAGCAGTCTGTTATGATGAACCAGACTACGTACTATCGGTGCTGTATTTTTATCCAAAACCGATGTGAGACCCACATCCCTACTTTTAAAATGTGTTTCTGAAAATAATATGCTTGTGGTACACTGTTAAATAAGGTATCTCAAGGATATGTGAAATTGAAAATATATAAAAAGACAGGAATTCAAGTACTTACAGTGTAGTACTTGTCGACAGGCACACACCAAAGAAAGAAGACACATTTTCCATGTGGTTGTGCGATAGCTACGTTTCACAGGCTAGGCCAGCTTCATTAGGCGGCAAATTGTAGAACACTGCAGTATGGTGGAAGGGCACTGTTGGTAGTAAACCTAGCGGCCGGGTGGCAAACTAGGGTGGCGCGGGAAAATTGAAAAATTGCCGGTATAGCTGATGGGTGTGGTTTGGAACCGTGATTATCTTATGTTGAGGCCAGGCGACTGCCTGCATTTTGTTAAAATTGGTGAACTAATTCCTAGCATCTGAGTTCTTAGCTATTGCTTGAAGGTGGTAGGTATCTCACAACTCTGGTACTGTAGCAGGAATCAAAATCTTTGTTGTGTGATGCTGCATGTGCTGCGACTGGTTTGTCTTGTAGGATATTGATGTAACCAGCTATGGATTGTTTGGTGTCTGCTCTGTGGCCGATGTATTCTGCATTACAGTGTTGGCACTGTAGCTGATAAATCAGATATTCTGTTGCACAGTTGTACACTGAAGAGCCAAAAAAACTGGTATAGGCGTGTGTAAGCAAGTAACACAGGTATGGAACCAATCAGAGTAACGCGATGCAGTCTGCAGCTAGATCGGTTACTGCTGCTACAATGGCAGGTTATTGGGGGGGATCCCTGAGAAAACCAGCTGACCAGCGGCATTGTCCAGCACAATTACCACGTGCGAAAATCCGGGAGTGACCCGGCCTGGGATTGAACCCAGTTTGCCGTGGTGGGAGGTGAGTAGTCTAACCGCTCAGTCACCGCGGCCCCGAGAGAACAAGGAGAGAAAGGGATAGTGATAGGGATGGGTTAGGTTTGGATACCCAGAGAAGTAGAAAGTTTTTTAATGTTTTTAAGCATTATTTTCAAACAAAACGAGGGGAAAAATATTTTTTGTATGTTAAATTTACATTGAATTTGGAAGTAGTGTTAGTGCTTTACACTGAGAGCAACGTAAAAATTATAGTTTTTGTATAAACTGTAAATTTGCTTGTCTGGTTAAAGGGGCTTCCTTAGTTGTAATACAAATCTTATTGTAAGTAGTTGTGTTTATTCTAATTAAAAAAAAAACTGTAGAATATTTTTCTGTAAATTTTTTTGAGGACAGAAATGAAAGTCATTATTTTGTTGCTATTTGATAAATTTGGATATTGAAACATAAATGTGGTCATTGAAATGTGTCGGTTAGCAAAAATCTCTGTAAGTAGCTCTGTGTTTAAGATATACCGTATTCATTCAAATATGACGACCCCCTACATTTGCCCTTTGCTAATGGAAAAAATTCATTTTTGCCACAAATACTTATTGACAGGCTGTGATGATAAAAAAAAACTCTAAAGTCAAATATCCCATGATCCTCACGAACATTTGCTTCAGTTACGGAAAAATGCCTGGCTGCAGCACAATTGTTACACATTTTTGCATACGAACCACCATTAGTTTCAAATTTGCATCATAACTACGTTCAAATTTTCTTGGTTACAATGCCGATTAACCTTTTTTTTTTTTCTTTCCAATGTGGTCACTTATAATTAACACTTGCTCATTTTCCAATACGTTCGATACAAAACCAGGATACGGCTTCGACCTGGAGTAAACAAAGTACGGAAAAATAAATTATAAAAGTCATAGATACAGCTACTATCTCGTATGCGCAACCCAGACGTATTCACTCTGGGAATGTTGAACGTCAGAGCTAAAGTTGGTCATCAAACAACTTTGATCTCTCGTGTTCACAGACAAGACGCCATTTTGATGATCACGTAGCTGCTCTAGATCACAAGGTGTTTAGTTTACCACCATGTTACAATTGTATCTTTGGTAAATGCAACCTAACCAAACATAACCGCCCGTAGTGTAATGTAATGCACTGACCTGACCATTTTTGCACATTTAATACTTATACCAATATTTTAGCGATGGTTATGTCAGGTGATTTTTGGATAATTAGAAATATCTGCGCGCCTGGATTAAATACTAGTAACTGAGACTATTGGATGAAAAACTTAACTGAAATGGAAGTTAACTACACTTTTTGTTGTAATTGTGTTTTATTTATTTTGATGATATTAACCATACTTGTGTTTTTCGAAAGATTAGAATATTTCTCTGGAAACCATGAACTATGTGCTATTACTATTACCAATGCATAAATATTAACCTTAATTTCTTTGTGATGCGAAAATAAAGACGACCCCTAAATTTTTGAAAGTGAATTTTGGAACAAACTATATACTCGGGTGAATACGGTATATTCTTCTGTAAAACTCTTTAAACTATAGTGAAAATACTGCATCTTTACAGAACAGATTGTTGTATTTATAACCCTAAAGTCACCGCTTAAAATTTTGAGTAAATAGAATGCTTATGAAGGTTGTTCTTGCTATTTTCCACTGCTGTCACAATGCTTCCTTACAGCAGGATTTAACCTTAATGCATTATAAATTTTTTACTAGGCAGACCCTTTGTCATATGAATATAAGGATGAATACAAATCCTACCAACGTTTTTCAACTGCAGTCTAATTGTGGAAATAATAATTTGAAAACATAACTTATAGTCTAAAGTAGTGATGGGTTGATTCCAATATTTTATTGATTCCTAATCCGAACTCATTCTGTCACATTAAAACTTACACATCAATTCTCATTTCTACTGAAATTTTGAAGTGTAGCCAAAGTAGAGTACAGTAGAAAGTCGATTGTCTTGACTAATAGGGACAGAAGGTAATTCGGAAAAAAAAAATCCGGATAACGGATATGTGTTGCAAATGAAGATAAAAGAATTTGTCAAAAATAATTTTCACACATTGTAAAATTTATTACACATGCATAGAACACAGTAAGCTTATTCAAAACAGAAACTGTACATAAAATAAAAAAATTAAATCAGAACAAGTAACTACCCCCTTTCCAGATGTGTTTACTGTGAACAACACGTGAAACGGCACATCAAAAGAGCCGATACAAGTACTTGTTTCTCCTCCGCGGGTAAGAGAAAAACTGTGACGAAAGACCATGTTTTTTCTATTCTTATTATTTTTTTTAACAAGTCCGGATAACTGGTTGTCTGTATAACCGATGATCAGATAATAGACTTTCTATTGTAGCTGAAAATAAATTAAAAATACAAAATTTAAGTGGCATGAACAGTTCAGATGCATTGATATCCTATGGCATCGTATTTGTTATGGTTCTTTTTACATTGCAGATGACAAAAGTTCAGTAGGCCTACTATAATTATAATTGCAGCACAACTTAAATAGGTAGGCCTATGCCTTGCTATGTTCCTCCCTATCCCATACAATATATTATTAAAAAGGAAGTTTAAAACTCTTGATACTGNGGCCTATGCCTTGCTATGTTCCTCCCTATCCCATACAATATATTATTAAAAAGGAAGTTTAAAACTCTTGATACTGGTGCAATATCTAAATAAAATACAAAAATGTTGATATTTAAACGTACTGTTAAGCCAGCTTTAAATGTGAATATTACTTACCGTAAAAATCTCAGAGCTTAAGGAATGTTATTTTACAATCTGTCTATTTAAATGGGGTTTATCTATAAAATTGCACCATGAAAAATATTAGGATATTAGAGTTACTTTGGTAACAAGATGTTCTTACCGATAAAGTTGTTAGTTAAACATAAAATCCATAAAGTAAACAAACAGTATTCACACATTGTTCTTGAAACGTGCAATAATTTTGGAGAAACGTTGAATATGAAAAAAGTAATTCACTGCTTTCTTCTGTAAGGCTTGTTCTGCAGTGACAAATGCATGAGAAAACTGACACAAAAGACATTCTATTTCTGTGTGAATTTATGGTGTGTTAGTATAATATTGTGTTAACATATTTGCTTTTCAGGATATCATAGGTGTGGCATTGCAGTCTCCCTTGACATCGTATGACAAGATCTATGTGTTACCCATGCTCACAGTGAAGGGAGACAAGGGTACTGGTGTGGTATCGTGTGTCCCCTCGGACTCGCCAGATGACTATGCAGCATTAGTAGATCTCAAGAAGAAGGATGCTATGAGACAGAAGTATGGAGTAGAAGACCATATGGTGCTGCCATATGAGCCAGTTGGTATTTCATTTCTCCCTTTGTCTCTTTTCATTGATGGTAGCTGCTAAATGATGTAGTTAATTGAGCACCTTTGAAAACAGATTTTGAAAAATAAATCCTAGCACATAACGACATGTAACGTAACGTAGCCACTGAAATGGCTTTCTTTTTGTTTTATAAATAGCTATGAAATTAATAGTTGTCGTTATAGTAANACGTAACGTAGCCACTGAAATGGCTTTCTTTTTGTTTTATAAATAGCTATGAAATTAATAGTTGTCGTTATAGTAATACAGTGCACAGGAAGTTACGGGGGATGGAGTACGCAGTGTTTCGCTGGTTGGACAAGTTTCTTCAGCTGATGATTTTTGTTGGTACACTTAGTATCATTTACAAAATGATTTCTGAAGTTCGCAGATGGAGGCATAATGCATGTTGTAAAATTATATTAATTCTTTTTCAATAATTCAACTTAGTTGCTCTCTGATTACAGGCCTCTAAAAATGCTAATATGATTTGGAGAAATACAGTACTAAGTTTTAAAAATATACTTGTGCAGTTTTAATGCGAAACTTTTGTGTTTCTGAAGTAGTGTATGCCATATTTACCCATGTATGACCTACCCCTGTGTAAGACTGTCGCTCCACATTTCCTTCCAGGGAAAATAAAAATACTGTAGGTAGGTATTTAAAATTTTTTATGTTATCTTCCTAGTTGATGTTTGCTACCCCTTCACCAAAGTGGTACCAAAACAAACATTTTGAGTTTTTCAAAGTTACGTAAGCTAGTGCAAAATAACCCTAGTTTAGAGTACTCAGTTCTAAAACTTGTGTTTCCATCACAGCTGTGTTGAACAAGCTATACATATGGTGCAAAACTACATACGGCACTAGTTACACGAGCTAGGAAATACAGTGGGCGTTATATTTTTGATTTAGACAGTTTTGCCAGTCATCGTGAACTGCTACCTTCCGGTAATAAGTAACATTGAGTAGAAACTGTCATTCTGAACACAATACAAATAGGNGTCATCGTGAACTGCTACCTTCCGGTAATAAGTAACATTGAGTAGAAACTGTCATTCTGAACACAATACAAATAGGCAAGGTATTTAAACACAAAATGCAACTTACCTCATGGCATGCCACACCTTCAGCATAAATGTGGTAAACATGCCATTATTTTTTTTGTAAAGTTTCATCTCTTTGAAAAGTTACTTGTCTGTGGAAACGTTAACAAGAAATTCAAATGCAGACTGCACGCCCATCGGGCCAACCACATGTGAACCAGAAGGCCACCTCCCATAAAAATTGTGTTTTTTTGTTTCCATAAATGTCACATGGTTGACAACACCTTCCCTGCCGTAGCCATGTGCTCATTGGTGGGAAGGAAACGCAGTCTGTTATGATGAACCAGACTACGTACTATCGGTGCTGTATTTTTATCCAAAACCGACGTAAGACCCACATCCCTACTTTTAAAATGTGTTTCTGAAAATAATATGCTTGTGGTACACTGTTAAATAAGGTATCTCAAGGATATGTGAAATTGAAAATATATAAAAAGACAGGAATTCAAGTACTTATAGTGTAGTACTTGTCGACAGGCACACACCAAAGAAAGAAGACACATTTTCCACGTGGTTGTGCGATAGCTACTTTTCACAGGCTAGGCCAGCTTCATTAGGCGGCAAATTGTAGAACACTGCAGTATGGTGGAAGGGCACTGTTGGTAGTAAACCTAGTGGCCGGGTGGCGAACTAGGGTGGCGCGAGAAAATTGAAAACTTGCCGGTATAGCTGATGGGTGTGGTTTGGAGCTGTGATTATCTTATGTTGAGGCCTGGTGGCTGCCTGGATTTTGTTAAAATTGGTGAACTAATTCCTAGCGTCTTGAGTTCTGAGCTATTGCTTGAAGGTGGTAGGGCTCTCACAACTCTGGGACTATAGCAGGAATCAAACTCTTTGTTGTGTGATGCTGCATGTGCTGCGACTGGTTTGTCCTGTAGGTTGTGGATGTGACTAGCTATGGCTTGTTTGGTATCTGCTCTGTGGCCATTCATTCTCTGCCGGAGTGTGTTGGTGGTGAGGCCGATGATTTCTGCATTACAATGTTGGTACTGTAGCTGATAAATCAGATATTCTGTTGCACAGTTGTACACTGAAGAGCCAAAAAAACTGGTATAGGCGTGCGTACGCAAGTAACAGAGGTATGGAACCAATCAGAGTAACGCGATGCAGTCTGCGGCTAGATCGGTTACTACTGCTACAATCGCAGGTTATCAAGATTGAAGTGCGTTTGAACGTGGTGTTATAGTCGGCGCACGAGAGATGGGACATAGCATCTCCGAGGTAGCGATAACATTTGGATGTTCGCGTACGACCATTTCACGAGTGTACCGTGAATATCGGGAATCCGGTAAAACATCACATCTTCGACATCGCTGCGGCCGGAAAAAGATCGTGAAAGAACGGGACAAACGACGACTGACGAGAATCATTAAACGTGACAGACGTGCAACCATTTCTCAAATTGGCGCAGATTGGATTTGTGGACAGCCCTGCATGATTCATGGTGTGAATTGCCTCCTGCATACCTTCAGACATTAGTTGAGTCCATGCCACGTCGTCTTGCGGCACTTCTGCGTGCTCGGGGTGCCCTACACGATATTAGGCAGGTGTACCAGTTTTTTGGCTCTTCAGTGTAGTTGCTTTGGATGGGGTATGTGCCGCTGATGAGTCTACTATCGAAAAAACTTCAGGGTTGGTTGATGGCACAGGAGCCAGAGCGTGAGCTGGAATTCCGTACCTGCGGCACCATCAAAAGACACCTGTTACCAAGTTGAGCGTTGATAAGACATCAAGTTAATTATAAATGCTCCTGGATTTACACACTATGAATTATTTAGATGAAACTGTTACAATAATCAATGTGTAAAGTAACATCCATAAACAGCTGTTATTGACTTGAGTTACAAAGATGTTTCTTGTTACATGGGATAATATTATTTCAGATTCCTGTCCTTGAAATTCCTGGCATTGGAAAATTAGGTGCTGTCATCATGTATGAAAAGTTAAAGATACAGAGCCAAAATGACAAGGAAAAGCTGCAAGAGGCAAAGGAATTACTGTATCTCAAGGGTTTCTACGATGGGGTAAGGAATCTTTTAGAAGGATAATAATTTATTTTGTTGTACATTTTGTATGTAAATTCTAACATGTGTGTTAAAAGTAGAAAATATTGATAGATAACTTTAGTTGCATTGTGTTATACGAGGAGATTAAGCTGCTTGCACACTTTTACAGATGATGGGGAACGACACATAGCATATTTACCCGAAAAGAGGTCGATCTCAATTATCTATGGGCCGACCTTAATATTTGCAGACTTATCACTAAGTAAAAACAATTTTTGGCAAATGAGGGTATTTAAGTTAATATGTAATAGAGATGGGTTGGTTCGGTTCTTCGGTTCCAATTTATACCGGTTCTTGAGGTTCGACTCAGAACCGGTTTTAGGTTAACAACTTCGGTTCACGTTTCTACACAGCAATAAATTTACTAATATTTTGAGATGATGATATACTTAGTACGAAACATTATGAATTGATTTAGTTACGGCAAAACTCTGTCGTTACAAAAATAACTACCATATTTACTTGTGTATAGCCTGCCCTTTTTTCCCAAAATAAAGGGAAACATTTCTGAAGTGCGCGCTATACACGAAAAAAAATTAAGGAGTGGTAGTCGTAAACTGTTTGATGATGTTTAGAGGGAAGTGTAGCAGAACAGTCTGTTATCTCATCTCTCGCTCTTACATCATCACTCCTCTCTCTTTATCTCTCGGCCCTCCCTCGTAAGCAACGCTGCTAGCCGTTCGATACATTCCTCCAAGCCTTCTTTGTTTCCTTGTAATGCAGAGTATAGCCAAAAAGTGAAGGGGGAGAGAAGGGAAGAAGCGACGTTTTTTGAGAGGTGTCACATTCCATTACTGCAAAAAAATCAGCATGGCACTACATAAAAAAAGCAAAATAAAAAGGAAGCCGGCTCTTTTATAATTATTTTGCGCCATCTGTGCCATCTCGTTACTCTTGAGAGCGCTCTATATACTGCTGTCGATGGTGTACTCTTTGCTTGTGCTCGGAATCCCCTCCCCCTCTTTTTTATCTCCTTGTATTCCCTCTCCTGCCTTTCGTCTTCCCCTACACGTGCGTCTCATTCTGTAATTGGCGGCAGGATTTAATTTCAGGCCTTGCATGGCCAAGTCACGGTACTGTTCTGTTCTGGGCCACCTGTACTTCACTTCGCTTAGTAACGCTGCTTTTTTACCAGATCTCAATCGACGACAACATCTAGTCATTGACACAGAGCTATGGGGCAAATTGCGGTGAGTCGTGAAAAACGTTATGTTTGGCGGTAGAGTTTTAATGGTTTTTTCATTTTGTGTGGCGTATACCAGTGACAGGCTCCAGCATCTAAGGCCAGCTCTCTCCAGCAGTGGACAGGAGGGTCCAAACTTGAAACCCCAAACCCACCATTAATACTGGCCCAAACTAACTGGAACCATGGTCCCTCACTGCTTCTCCGTACATCCGAACCAGTGCCTGATTTTTTTAGTCCGAGGTGGTCAAAACTTGTATTTTTGTGTAATTCTGTGCGTGTGTGCACATGCACACACATGCATGTGCCAACTGTTGGCTGTCCTACCGGCTTTGTCGTGGACCCAAACACCAGATTGGTTTCGTTAGTAACCTATATACCATGTTGTTATTCCCCCTATACAAATTTATTACTATATTGTCCCAAATATAAGTCGGTAAATTTTTACCAATTTTTACTTCTGTATATGCCGGCCTTTGAAATTTTCACCTTACATGTGAATAATAAATAATTATATATTGGTAAAAAGGACATTTGAAGTAACCTGNGGCCTTTGAAATTTTCACCTTACATGTGAATAATAAATAATTATATATTGGTAAAAAGGACATTTGAAGTAACCTGACAAACATTCTCATACATGAAAAATGGAAAACAAACCATATAAAAAAGTTTATTTCTTGCCTGGTGTTCAACATAAAACACTCAACGTAAAAACTTTTGAATGTAAGCAGCGATGGCACGTAGACGTTTAATCAGAAACACCATGGATGTGAATACGTAAGCCAAGCAAGCAATGGGACCAAAGCACAATCTATTCAATGGGCGCTCTGAAACTATTGATTGTGACAGCAGCGCCTTTTTTTACAAAGCTGAACAATTGATTCAATGGGACGCTGTGGAACTCGAACGATGCATTCATATCTTTGGTGAAGTTTCAATAAATAAACAGTCTATGTCTATAAAGCCATGTTAGTTATTGCTTATTGGAGTGTTAAATTGCAATGTCTGAGAAAACTGCAACTGATTATGTTTAGATGCATGGTTCTCAAAGTCGCCAAATAAACAAGGGAATGCGGAGAAGTTTTGACGGGAATTTCAAAATGCAAGTCGTGAACTAGAGCAGAGAAAATGGCACACCAGCTACCAAAATAAATTTGGTGTTTCCGAAAAAAGATATACGTGACTGGAAATAGATGGATTACAACAATTTTAGTGTCATATTACTTATTTGTCTTCTCAGTTATGTTTTCCCCTTGATTTCATCATTGAAAAAAGTGATTCGACTTACATGCAAATCAACTTAAATATGGTACTTTCTTGGGACGGAGGCTTTGCTCTTGCTGGCATCTATCTGTTGGGAGTAACATCAGTAGAGCATGCTCGGTGGAATTTTTACATACAGTAGAGACCCGAATTTAGGAGTAGTGAGTTTGAGGCAGCGATTTTGCGAGGCCATTTTCAGGAACAGTCAAAAAAATCATAAAAATTGTTGAGAAAATACAAAAATCCCNGGCAGCGATTTTGCGAGGCCATTTTCAGGAACAGTCAAAAAAATCATAAAAATTGTTGAGAAAATACAAAAATCCCTGGAAAAATGCATTAAATCGCAATAAAACTGATAAAAAAAATATTTGCCAGTCCACAGCGATAAAATACATTAATTTTAGTATTGCTACTCATAATTTGCATGCAGCGAGATGAACAAAAAAAAACTGCAAAAATTTATTAAATAAANTAATTTTAGTATTGCTACTCATAATTTGCATGCAGCGAGATGAACAAAAAAAAACTGCAAAAATTTATTAAATAAAAACTGCGGCAGTCATGATATGAAACGAGCACTCCACTTGACGCCTGAAGGGAAGGCTGCCCACTCGACGTGTGAAGGAACAAAGGTAATAACTGTTCTACACCCTTTTTCTTCTCCTGTGCCTACTCCAATATGCAGTGTCTGTGTCTAGCCTAGTTTCTCGCCTGGCCATCGCCCGCATAGAAAGTCGACCAATAACATGGTGAGGGAGGGGGAGGGTGTGTGGTAAGTGACTTTTCTGCTGGTGGGGAAAGGTAAGATGTGCCCAGGAATATGAGGGGGAGAAAGGGGCGTGAGCGAGCACTTTGTTTGCCTGTCACCGCACGCCTGAGTGTCAGGCATAAACGTAAAAAGAAGGCGGCCAACGAGTGACACCTGCTGTACAGCTTAGTTGGCTACACTGTTTCTGCATTGCTAATAGATTTTCTTGCATGAGCGTGATACAGTAGTATACGAAGGAAAGTATATAGTGGATGGAAAAAAAGTGCAGTTTCGCTTTTCAATTCAAGTTAAAAGTAATTCATTATGAATGAAAATATATAAAACGGTTGTTACGATAAAATGTGTCGATCCTGAAAGTGTGATATGGTGATGTACTAAGGAGATACTAGACAAGGTGCCGAAAAATAAACATGCCCTTCCTCAGGCCGTGTTCTAATTCGTTTCGAGTTTCGTTTTTGTAATTTGTAATTCTGTAAGGTTTAGTCGGAACACCACAACATTGAACTGTCTAGCACGCCATGCTGCTATTATTTTGGTGTTATCATGATTCCAAAATTAAAAAGTCCACTAAGTCTTAAAATAAACAAATTATTCCCCAAAGTTGTTAGAGGGTTGTTAAAAATTTAAAATTAAAATAAATCCAATATGGCATGAAATTGTTACTTAACAAATAGGGATGGGGGGAATCCAGTTTTTCATTGAATCCGAATTTACCCTCGAATCCATGTCTGAAATTACTGAATCCTGAACCCAAACACGAGGCTTTTGTAGCACTTTTTGCTGTGCATTTACTATATAGTATGGGGCAATTTTGTGGTAAATTACTGCATTTACTAGAAGTGTAAATATTAGTGAAAATGCTGTACGTTTCAGACATCCTTTGTAAAATATTTAGTTTGACACAATTTTTTGTCACTCTAATACAGTAAAACCTTCATAATTCAAATTGTTCAGGGCCGAAACGAAAATTAAAATCTGTGGTATTTACCTACGTAGCAGTAGCATTTTCCCCCAGAAATAAGGGTGCTTAAACTGCACCACTGGTACGTGAGTCAGACAGAACTGGAGTCGTTTATGCACGTGCTACATCTTGTTTGTGTTATGAAAAAAAGCCAATAAAATAGAGCACACAACACTTCGGTATGTCTGTGGTTAAGGGTGCTTCAAACCAGGACGTGCCCAAGACCAAAATGTGTGGGAGCGATAAAGGTGGTGGTAGCACACATATTATGCATTACACCGCCTCTACACTTCACTGCACTTAACTCGTGTAGATTCCCACACACCACCCTTCACCCCTCCGTTTCCCATAGCCAGTCTTCTCTCCCTCACACCCATCTGTTTCCCAACGCAAGTCTTCTCTCCCCCATACTTCTCCTTTACCAACGCCGCCAGCAGCTGTCAGACACTTCCCTTCCCCCTATCACACTGTGACCATCATTCCCGGCAGCGATATCTCTGTCCCAAGAGACAAGACAACCCTGCCTCCTCCTCAACTCTTAATGAATAGCTATCTATTCATCAAGAGTATCTTTCATAAAAAAACCCAAATCTTTATTTTGTCACTCGCATAACTTTTTTTGGCTTCAGAAACAGAACATTTTCTTTTTCTTTTATTTCTCCCCAAGTTGGGGACTAATTTTTTTCTAGAAAGGAATTCTTCCATCCAGATAACTTTGATGTTGCACACTGTTCTACATGTGGACACTGAGCACACAAACGATCAGATCTAGAAATGCAACTTTGGTGAAGCAGGGTGTGGTATGGAGTGGGGTAAAACAGTCATCTGAATGCTGAAAGCAGATAACCGTCATTTTGAAAATACAACATTTATTTTATCATATACAGTGTATACTCTGCAATGGGTGACTTATTGAAAAAGTTACTGCTAGTTGCGTAAACATTCGAAATCTGTGAAATTTGCTTGCAGTGTGTATGAAAAATGGCTGCCATCATCCACTTGTAGGTAAAATTCCAAATTAATGCTTCTCTTTCACCTTGAGGATAGGGTAATATAGGAACATATTTTTATCAGTATCAAAAATGGTGCAGCTTCAGCCCTTTGATGATTTCTCATGGAATGACCCAAGACTAACAGAATAGACGTACATGAAAACAAAATGACTGCTAAAATTTTATACTGCCNCATGAAAACAAAATGACTGCTAAAATTTTATACTGCCTTTAAGTATTCGAATAATACTAACCATAAGTACAGGAACATTAAACAATTTGACCTAGAAAATGGCTCATTTTACTATACAGTGTTGTTGACACACACTGAAACTATATAAAAACTTACATTACACTTGAAACAAACAGTGTTCGGCGAGTAACTCAAGCATCCTTAACCAATGATAAAGCATCAACACAGTCTGTTTCGATTCTGTAGAATCTCGTTTCCACAGTGAAAATTGTAATCAAACTTTGATGAAAATTATAGCTCAGTACACCCTTATTTTGCAATTTCACATTTTGGGAAATTTTATTTTGTGGTTTAAAGGAAATTACTGTAATAATTGTTTACTAAAACGTTTGATAACTGAGAGTGAATTGAGTGAAAAGTGCAGAAACCAATGCTATTATTTTTCTCTTTCGGTCCAGTCCAGCGCTCAGCGCAAGGCTTGGCTTCTCTCCCTCCTTACATGCTTGGCAAGAGGGGACGTGGTTGCTTAGCAACTAGCGTGGCATCCTCGCATTCTCCCTCTCTTGGTCGTTGGATACTACTCTTGGGTACGCTTGGCTGTAGTTCGTTATGGCCAAGATCAATGTCGCTTCCTCCTCACCCTTCTCACTTTGTTTCTTCTTGAGGGAGGGGGGTACAACTCGTCACAGTGCCTCCCCTCCCACCTATTCGACGTGCTGTGAAAGGCTGGAGTTACAAATGACTCGTTTCAACTTTTCAGTACTGTATTTAAAAATTATTGTGCGACTGTTGTGCAGCATCAATAATTACGTGATAAAACACAGAATGCAAGTATTATGGCAATTTTGTGCTTCCGGAAAAAAACCTGCATGGTAAACACAACAATGTTAAAATTTTATACTTTCAGATATTCTCATGCAATACTCAATACTATAAAGTATCAATGGAAACAAGGTATCGCACCACCAAGGATCCCATTCCAGTTTTTAAGTGAGTTTCTTTTTTAAATGTTGTTCATATATCTCAATTATTTAAAATCTCTACTGTATAACCAAAATTAATTTACATTCAAATTGAAATTCATTATCTTGATGTGCAAACTTGGTCAGTACGATGCCAAGTCTCTCCCCCGTTAGAGCCTGGAAGCAGTTGCTCCATTCAGGGGTATTTTTAGTGCCTGGAGCCCTTCCTTGATAACTAGGTAACTCATCTCTCAGTCTGTGAAGGTGCTGAGATGACAGCAAGGCGATTAGTAGCACAGGAAGTAATGAATGCGGTTGCAGAAATGAGAGACTGAGTCAAGGGATCACTGGCTTCGTCTGGGGTGCGTCAATATTGCACTGTTATTTCAGGTGGAAATTATTAATTTTGCATCACAAACCTTTGCCTATAGCTTTGAAAATAATTGCGGCTTTTTTCTCTGTAATCCGTGTTTTAGGTGTATACAACATATTGTTTGCAGGTGATGCTAGCAGGAGAATTTGTGGGAAAGAAAGTGAGTGAAGTCAAAAAACTGATACAAAAGCAGATGATAGACAGTAAACAGGCAGTCATCTACTATGAACCAGAGAAGCAGATCATATCAAGGTAAATAGTGTCTGATATTACTTAACTTTACATTTTATTTGAACGGACCATTATGGTGGTAGTGACTTGTGGAAATATATACCTTGGTTTTCTGTGTAATGGGGCCACCATAAAACAGTAACTACAGTACTTGATAAAAAGAGAAGCACTTTTTAATTACAATATAAAGTGCTAAATAACTTGTAAGACTGTTAAGGCAGTGACTTAGTTAAAAAAACTTTTATTTATACACGTACAAAGTTCAGCTCAGAGGCCATTTTATGAATTGCCTTTGTGAATTACGTATACATTATGTTGATACTAGTAATGCCAATTGTAGAAAACTTGAGAATAAAATAATCATAAGGTAATTTGAGCGAACAGGATGCCCAGCGATTGGGAAATTCCGGCCAATGTGGGAATTGTACTGGTTTTTATTGTGTTCGGGATGGTGCTGGAAATTTTCTTTTTCTGTGAGAAATTTGTAATTACTTGTTGGTTACCGAAGAACAGAACTTTGTAAATTAATTGCATTTAAACATTTTTAATGGCTTTAATTTTCATATTTTTAACATTCGTGTAAAATCTGGGCCCCCCCCCACACACAGAAATGAACGACGCAGTGAAATGTGTTGAACTTCGTAGTTAGCTGCCATGTTTAGGTAGTTTACGTTCAATATGGCAGTCGTTAACCAAACCCTTANGGTAGTTTACGTTCAATATGCCAGTCGTTAACCAAACCCTTAATTTTATAACTATCAGTGTTTGAGTTGTACATTTACGTAATTAATGCTGGTGTGATACAGTGGCATTTCATTATGTACCTTTATTTCCTACAGCTTTGTATTTTAATTCTGCTTTTCATGCAGTGCATACTGTTATAAACAAAAATATTTTCCGTTGCTTATAACAGGTACAGTGGTGATTTTGTTAGAAGAGAATGTGATTTACAGTCCGATTAGTGCGGTTCTTCTGCTGAAGAGAAATGTGAGATGCGTAGCCTTGCTTAACACAAGAGTGAACACCATACATTTTGTGCCAAAAGGGAACGTAAGCAAGAACTAACAAGTCACCTGCTCTCTATGTTTTATCACAGGAGACGTTTGAGTGCGATTTGACTGTCTGTCTAGGCCCATGCTAAAAAAAACTTTATTAAGTATTTTGTTAATTTTACACCAACATTTATTGAGGTGAATACGATAATAGGTTAAGATGTACTGCGCATATTTGTGAAAGTACATTTCATGTTTGTGCAAGTACAGAATCAGAATGACATGTATTTACATTCAATAGAAGTTAACTTAATATAAATTAGTATTTTTGATTAAGTAAACTTTATTAAGAACTTCACACTTTATTTTCACAAATTTAGATAATCGACCTGGGTGTCAGCTGATGTTGATAATTCTGCTAGTAAGCTATTACATTGTTTCCAGCTGTATTTATTATTTCTTTCTACAACATTTGATAAGACTTTTACATAATTAAGAACAATTTTCATGCATTTTATAGGTCAAAACTCTTAAGTGGCATAACGTATTCAATATCTAGCTATGCAACATTTCTTTCATCTTAATTGAGTATTGTATCATTCTGAAAGGCATTCTATTGTTATTGTGCAAGTATTATAAAGCATTGTGTTTTTTTTTATTTTTACAATTTGTATGTGGAGGTCGATTAATAAAATGCATAAGATACTGTAACATGAGTTACAGTGAATATCAAAGAGCTAGTTTGATCATCCATGCATTGTCCACACTTTTAATTTTTATTCCTGTTGAGCATTTCTTGGGAAAAGAGTGGTTTTGGAATTTATGGTGGAAGTAAGTTATAAACTAAATTAAGCCTACAAATCTGATAATAATATTTTTTTTAAATGCCATAAGTTAAATTTGCTTCTTTGTTATAACCTATATGAGTGTGTTTTGAAGGTATAAATCAATTTTGTTCAGTTTCCTTTTTCGTGTTGCTTATGTATACGTAATGTATGTTCACAGTGAAATCAATTTCTCATAGTAAATTTTGAATTGATTTAAGAATAAAATTTCTAACAGTCTTTTTCTGGGTATGCACGTCATTGGTTCCATGCACGTTAGGCAAAACATACCTACATTTTTAGCATTATTGTAATATTGGTTTAATTGTTCATCTGATCACAGATGTTAATCTATAAAACTTTGTACTGGAATTCATCACGAAATGTGGGAAATGTACTGGAAGTCAAAATGACAACTTTGCTGGACACCCTGGGGCAAAATATACAAGAAATACGTACATAAAAGTAGCAGAGTTTATATTAGTTAAACATGTAACTCTGAAAACCATTGGATGGTCTGAATGTCTGGGAGGTTTAACTGCAGTTCATTGTAAGTGATGACAAACTTGATTTCACGATACCTTGAAACTGTACCTGCTATTCTTAAGGAATTTTATAATACGGAATCGAAAAACTGAGGTTCTAGGTATTAGAATCAAGTACAAGTACTTAGGCCAATACCAGTGGAATGATTTATTAATGTATTCCTGTGTGAGATTAATGCAAGTTTGAGTGATAATTAAGACTCTCAAAATAAGTATTGTGGAGATAGCCGAAAAATAAAATTTTCTGAAACATTTTACATTACCTATACTGTTCCAACTAAAATAAATGAATAAAGTTAAAATATGGAACTCATCAAAATTGGGGGGTGCGAAGGTTGAAAATTTTTAAGTTAAATTGAATTTCAAATATGCTGAATATTTTGCTTCAGACATGTTGTGAAGCTTAGTTGTTAGTACAGATATTGTACACGACACATACAGAATTCATTGTATAAATTTTTCAAGAAATAATCACGTCCTAAAATTACTGGAACTACATAATGGCATATAATCTTAAATGCCTACAACTTGTCTAAATGTGGCGACCATTTGAAAGTTAAATATGTTAGTGTTTTTAAATGGTTGTCTGTACTCTTACTTATACATGAACGTAAGTAATGGTACAGGAAATATGGACATCATGAATGAACCATTTCTATTGGTTTTGGAAATATACCACAAAGACCAGACAATTTAGTGACTGCACGAGAGTTGGTGACATTGATTGAAACAAAAAAAAATTCTTTAGCACCATTCCATTATTTGAAAATGCAGATTCCCAAGTTTTAATAGACTCGTTTAACAAAGTTTTGCAGACATTTTGCACTCAGTTCTCTCTATAGTTTCTTTTTATCCAACAAATAGTTTTGTTTCTTGAAAAATGGTTATTCAAAGCAAAATATGTAATTAGAATAAAGATTCAAAAACCCAACTGGTAGATGATTTGGAACCTTTTGATATTTCAAGGCTTGTACTAAAAAAAATGTAAATAAAGCATGGTTACAATAGTGTACTATGAACTGCATAGGTTTAAATATTCAAACTAGACTCTGATTTGAAGTAAAAATTAGTGAAGGGACAATCAGTTCCTCGGAATCGCAACCGACGTGATTATACTGTCGGTTCTCTGTATCAGTCAAACCTTACCTTGTCTACTAGGTAATTTCACATTTGTATTGATGTCATTGTTTATTCTTATTTTTGGCGCTAAATGAGGTCTACATTTTTGCTAGCGGTACCATTGTAATGTACTGTAACAGCCCTTTAATGATAAATTAACACAACATTAATAAATTGTCCGGTTTTCCTGATGTATGCTACCGAAAATGTGACTGACATGGCAATGGCTTTGCACAGTATCTGTTATGCTTTATATTCAACACAAACATAAAACCAGCATTTATGCATCCTCGTTAATTAATATTTTTTAATTAAAATGTACACACGTCTGTAGCGGAGTCGTTACACTTCGCAACGAGTAGTTTGGTGCTACGTCAGAATTTAAACAAAGTGAAAGTGCACTGTTGGCCTCGATGTAGCTTATAAAGCCAGAAGATTCAATACGACAAATAAGAAAGTCTTGCAAGATATGCAGTCGTTAATTGGTATGTGACGAAATTTGAAACTTTTAATACAGATTTTGTGGTGTGGTAATCTGTTTCGTAATATAATTTAGAAAGCCTGCACCGTACAGGAGCGTCATTATTTCTCAGTCGCTACATAAAAGAATATGTTTTCCTCAGGACTTGCTGAATGTGTGTTGGCTAATCTGACAGTATTTAAACGCAGTAATTAAATGTTTTCTTGCAGCAATGCAGCCTTTTTTACCAGCGAGTAATGTTATTGTGACACGGAAAAACNAAACTTTTAATACAGATTTTGTGGTGTGGTAATCTGTTTCGTAATATAATTTAGAAAGCCTGCACCGTACAGGAGCGCCATTATTTCTCAGTCGCTACATAAAAGAATATGTTTTCCTCAGGACTTGCTGAATGTGTGTTGGTTAATCTGACAGTATTTAAACACAGTAATTAAATGTTTTCTTGCAGCAATGCAGCCTTTTTTTTACCAGCGAGTAATGTTATTGTGACACGGAAAAATGTTTCAATATTGCAAAGGCTTCACTATATCAACAATAATGCACAAGCTAAAATAAATTTGGCGGGTCCAAGGCTGTAACTTAAATGGGTTTTCATTGTAGAAGAGTACATTATAAATTTTTGTCTTGGCAACTCTGTGCTGGGTTTTGAGTCACTGTCCAACTGTTGTTACTGCCATCACAAACATGCGTTTTCATTTTTCTTTCAGCATGGAATAAATTTTGTTGGGGAGCCATGATAAATTTTAAACATGTCAGAGGTGTTGAATAATTTCAAGGTTGACATTAACAATGTCAAATATGCTATTTGCAATTACTGTAGTGCACGAATCTCACACANAAGCTAAAATAAATTTGGCGGGTCCAAGGCTGTAACTTAAATGGGTTTTCATTGTAGAAGAGTACATTATAAATTTTTGTCTTGGCAACTCTGTGCTGGGTTTTGAGTCACTGTCCAACTATTGTTACTGCCATCACAAACATGCGTTTTCATTTTTCTTTCAGCGTGGAATAAATTTTGTTGGGGAGCCATGATAAATTTTAAACATGTCAGAGGTGTTGAATAATTTCAAGGTTGACATTAACAATGTCAAATATGCTGTATTTGCAATTACTGTAGTGCACGAATCTCACACAAAAAAAAGCACTTCTAACCTCAAAAAACATATCGGGCAACACGATACATCGTCATGAAAAAACTTTGTCTACCCCCAACTTAACCACAATCGTCTGGGTTACTTCAACCAGATGACTACGTAGACAACCCTAGTGAAAATCAAGAATTTTCACATCTAGTGGTGGGACAATCGTTTTTTTTGGTGTCTCAATTCTGTCTCTTCTTGTTTCGCAATGGCCAACCACGTAAAGAAACAAGTCAGAAATCTTGTGGCAAAATAAATAAGTTGGTTGCTCACTTATTCTCAAAGTCCTTGAACGAGTATGAGCAGTGAATGTGCAAGTTTAGTGTCAACCAGTACAAGAACCAGTATCAGAACCGAGAACAGAATTAAAGAACCGGAACTGAGAACCGGGACAGAAAAATTCTGGAACGTCTCATCACTAAGTAAAAATGCTTGAGTTCGCTTGGATACAAAAATTGCTTGCTTTGCACACCACTGCTAACAATGTTTTGTCAAAATAATACCACCCTACAAAGTCTTTTCTCGGTTAGTTACACTGGCAATATAAATAAAAGTCGTACCAATAAAAAATGAATTATGAATGAAAATACAATAATTATCAACATACTCTTTTTAACACTGCATCACTGGTATGTATGGGCGAAGGTAGAAGAGTTACGTAGAGAACGGTTTTGGTATAGTCATGAATACATTATTCAAGAAACTTGGTGTCAAGTGAAGTTGTAACCATTTTGAGAGTTGTTTGTGGGATTATTTTACCACAAGAGTGTAGGCATGTACTGAATAGCTTGGCAGTTTTATGTTTTNTTGTTTGTGGGATTATTTTACCACAAGAGTGTAGGCATGTACTGAATAGCTTGGCAGTTTTATGTTTTGTAAAAAATGTAGGTTTTTACAACATAAAACACATATGTAGTTATTTACAACAAACTACATAATGGCATTTTCCAACTGACTACGCTAGATGCACTCTGAAAACTAGAAAAGGGCAATTATAATGTCATTGCTAAAATGGGTGGTTGTTTACCGGCTGCACCGACTTAGATGCGCAAGAAAAACTGCACGTGTTCTCATTTTTAGGAAAGTCAACAATTGTAACGTAGAAAAATACTGCACTTGTTCAGTGTGCACTGAGTGTGGTCCAGTAGTGACATGTCTTCTATATACATGACTACACTAATTGAAGGCACATTTGAAGATCATATAGCTTTTTACTTAATTTGTGGCACTCCCCTGCCAGAAATTGATGCCAGCACATGAAACATTCATGCTTCAGACCACATGCTGTGCGAGATGCTCTGGTCCTACTACATCAAAGGGGTAAACTACCAACAGACCGATGCTCTTACTGTACGGAAGTCGACGACGTTGAGCACACGGTGTTCACCTGCCGCAGATGGATCCTAGAACAAAGTCAATCAGAAGCACAGCTCAAAGAGACCTTCAGTGCTGATAGCCTGGTGACATTAATGCTCAAAAACGAGAACAACTGGAGCATAGTATGTGCTTTCACCGAAAGCGTACTCAAGGAGAAAAGAAGCGAACAAGATACGTGCACGCGGTGGATCACTTAGGGTGAACACGTTCAGACTGATGTAGTGCTGCAGGGCAGTCCCAGGCTGCTCCCTCTACACCAGGGGGCGAGAGAGGGGAGGTGTTTAGTGGGTGAAAGCCCCACACTACCGTCCATCTTTCTTCATTTTGCCACGGTGTCTTTTAAAGATTTTTTACCCCTTTCAAAAAAAAAACCTACATCAACTGTGCATTAGTGTTTCAATTATTTGACCATTGTATTTGAAACTTTGTCAGTCATAACACCATCTGGAATTTATTAATGACAAAATCAGTTGCTGCACGAGATTGACTAGAAGTAAACTGACACAGCAGGCACACTGAACGTACAGCGCATATTCTACACTGTAGAGTTTACAGAATTCAATATGTGTTGTGTTAATGTATGGGTGTTGTGTTCTCATATGCCATATGCAATAGAGAATTGTAATTTTTTTTTAAATTTCATAAATATTTGTAAGTCAGTAATGTTTATTTTCTCTTAATTATTTTTTTTCTGTCCCGACTTAGGTAACAGTAATTAGTTTATGTTAATCACCCATCCATGTTATAGGGCTTAGTTAAATATCTAAATTTCCTAACACATAAGTATAATAATGATTTTTCAATTATTTTTGCAGTGATTAGTAAGTGTAATGATTTTTAAAGTTTTTAATAATTTTTTGACGTGACAACGTCTTAAATTAGGTTGCGGCTGGGAGTCACTTATGAAAAAGTGTAACGCTCGGTAACGTTACGATGAGTCACCGAGGAGGGGTAATCAAGGGAGGGAAATGAGGGGAGGAAACAGGAGGGGAGCCGAGCCGGCCAAGGAGAAAGCCACCTTGCATGGAAGCAATTCCAAAGACGAACGACGCGGTGGAGCTAGCGTCGCAGTTTTACAATTAATAAATGTAATTAGACGAACCACAAGGAAATTAATAACGCGCTTGATAAATAAAGACGCTCTCGCATTACTAAAAAAATATGTTTAATGAATATTCGTTGCAGTGACAGATATTGTGTTTTTGACGTGACAACGTCTTAAATTAGGTTGCGGCTGGGAGTCACTTATGAAAAAGTGTAACGCTCGGTAACGTTACGATGAGTCACCGAACGAGAGAGAGGCCCGCCGAATGCCTTGCGTCTCTCTCCCACTCAACTATGATCGGTCTGCCGCGCGCGCAGCACTACGTTGTCACGTAAAATCTTCGCCCGTAAAACCGACTTTACAGGCAACCATTTTTTTGTAATTATTTGTTTTGTTTGGGTTAGAGTTTTTGAGTTTAGTTTTGTGTTTTATTTGTAACCCACGGCGTCTTGGATCCAGAAGTTGCGTGTCTTGGCAGCTTTTGATAGGTCCGTGATCCTGCTTCAAGGCTGGCTTCTTGGTGGGAACTTTAAACGGGACAGACATTTCCATGATCACTGGAATTTTCCATCTGAAAATCCCCACCACCATCATAGTTATTTATTTTAGTTTGTCCACCAAGAGCAAGTCGTAGTGTTAGGCAGCCACGACAATTGCAGAAGAGGTTGTAGGGCTGACCTTTAGATATTAAATTTTTTGAATGAGATTTGACTCATCACGAAAATGTCAACGGCAGCCATGATGTGGTATGACGCCGTATCTACTACTGATGCCACCCGTTCACGGTCGGAGGGGTCGCTAGGCACCAGCCCTGTTTCTCATCTACTTTGATATTAAGTTTCTTAGTGCTAGGAGTATCTTTGTATAATTTTCTTTTGCACTTTTCACCGTAACCCAACCCAGCGGTAATGGGATATGCCTTACCAATTGAAGCTAGCTGGCATTAACATAAACTTCACATACAAATTTGAGAAAGATTCATTAACATAAATATATATTGACTTTCTTTATTCGGAGGGTGTCGCCTTGCCCTGGATGCGCTCCCCACACGCCAATTTATTAATTTTTTTATTAAGGGAGAAAATTTTCTTTTGCTATTTTATTTTAATATTTCTTTTGGGATTTTTTAAAGAACAGTTAATTTGTGTATTGTCATTTAGCGTGTGTGTTTAATGAGATAGCAAACTTTTGACCTTAAACTTTGCTAAAATTAAATAAATTTTCTTTTACCATCTGTGAACATTTTAAGCCTTTTTTATCCTCACTAATTGAATATTATAAGGTGGGTGATATTTTTAAGTTAAAATCTCAGATCTGACATTTTATTCTTTTCATTAACATTAAAATTTACCATCAGCACATTTTGCTTTTCATTCCATTTTCAATAAATAATATGGAACATATCTTATTGATTATGTTTGGTAAATTGTTGCTTTCATGTTATTTCGTAGTGAATTCTATATGTTGATGTCATGGGTTGTGCTTTGTATTGTGTTTTTTTTTTTAAACACGTCTCACTTTATCTGCATCTACACGTAACTGTCCACACTGTTCTGAATAAATTTCTCAATGCTCTCAACTGAGTTTGGATGAATAAAAATTACACACTAAATTTCATTGAGTAATACCAATTACAACCGGCCGATCACCTATCATTCACATACGGCACATAACAAAGTACCAACTTACTTTACTATAATTATTATCACTCCACTTAATTAGTAGAGTGAATTCTCTATCCATCATTTCTCTATCCACCGTTTACATAGTAAGAAATATGTTCCCAGTGGTTAAGTGATGCTTATATTACTAGTAGCATATAATATTAAATGTATTACAGTGGAACCCTGTTATAACAGCCCCTCTTATAACATTTTCCTGCTTAATAAGCTGTCTTCTTGGTCTGCAAATATGCTTTTAAATATAAAATTACACTTTTATAAATTCTTTCCCATATAGGAGACTGACATTTCTTGAGGCCCTTGAGAAAAGTTACAGATTTCTACTTTATAGTATAATTAGTTATTCGAAACAATTATAATATTGTCAACAATAAAAGGAATAATGATTTCTGGAATTGAGAATCGAGCATGGTATGAGCATCAATAATTGAGAACAAGTGATATCGTGGCATCACCAATATACACGACATCCTTTTCTGATCTTTATCAAGATTTGATCATTGAGGAAATCTTTCTTATTCCTAAATCTTGCATTAGAATCTGCTATAATATTTTCCTTTACATGTTCAGTTCTTGTGTTATCATTTGCACTATGTAACATTTAGGAACACTTGGATTTCTTCATGGCATGTTCATCATAAGTCTGTTGTAACAGAGATATTAATTTGCTTTTTAGCAATTTGCATCCAAAATTTGATGTTAATACACTGCTCCAGAGATTCCTGTCGCTCATTTTCCACCAACTGTACAACCCACACGTGCATGAAGTATTACATAAAGTTTAAGTCAGCTGCTCTGCCACCCATTAGAGTGCACGTTAGAGCTTATCGGAATCACAATGCTATTCTACAGCTATTCCAGGAATTTCTCACACCTCATAATATATTATGTAGTACTGTTTCATTTGTGTGAACAAGTATATTTGTGTCTTTATTTTTGATGTTTTTTTTTTACCTCTAAAATTTATACTGTATTGGTATTGCTACTTGGGACTCAAAAGTATAAACTTGGGAAAAGTAAACAAAATGTTCTGCTGTATGTACTTTTTTTTTGTAATTTGTTGATGTGCTTGTTTTACATTGTTGTGTGGTGTCTGTGACGATAGGTCTGGGGATGAATGTGTGGTAGCTTTAACCAACCAGTGGTACCTTACATATGGGGAAGAAAAATGGAAGGCTTTGGCCCTCACTGCTCTGGAGAACATCGACACTTACCACGACGAAGTGAAGAAGAACTTCAAAGTGACACTTGATTGGCTGCACGAGCACGCCTGCTCTAGGACTTACGGACTGGGTAAGGAAACTGTGTGATGTCGTTTTTGCTGTAGATCAGGGCTGCCACCGATCTTTGAACAAAAATATTTGCGATATAATTGTGCCTATAAAGTATTGAATGTTATGAGCATGCGTACTGTAGTTCAATTTGTTACAATGAAACTAGCGAACAAACACCACCGCTAGTAGGAAAGTAAGAGAATTTTATATTATTTACAATTTAGGCCAGAACATTATTTTTGCAAGATTATACTACTAAGCATTAACTTGTAGGGGTAAGTAGAATGTCTTTTTCTTTTGTGGATGGGGATGCTGTTAGCAACCAATAATTTCTTACAATAGTCATGTATTTTTTGGTTTTGGGACAAAAATACTGGTAAATAAAACTTTTGTTACAAAATATCTAGCAGAATAGGCATATGCATTGTTTCAAACTAAAATTGCAAATTTCATGTAATGTTCAAAATAAAATCAGAATTTAATTCACCAAATTTATTTTTAAAACTGCAACATGAGGCGTTAAAATACAGGTCGTCCTAAGACATGTTTGTGAAGTCACTGAAGATCCTAATGTTTGCACTTCACCAGGCCTGCTGTTTTGTTTAGTCACATAATACTTACAGGGTCTTTGGTAGTATAATTGTTTTGTTCACAGGCAATACTTCCGTGGAATTATTAGCATCTACTTTCGATGAATTGCAAACGTGTTGACTTAAAAATCACGTGGTGCAATCATTACCTTATCACATGGGCAGGTTATGAACATAACACACAGCATCTTTTCTCGTAAACATATTTATAGAGATTTTAAGCAACAAAAAGTAGCAAAGAGTGATTTTTCTTCTTGTGCCCTGTAAACTTTCCTCACCTTTCGAAATTTTAATGTGTCACAGCGACAATGAAACACAACAGGGGAGAATGAATGCACGTTCCATACAATAAATACGGAATTTTCTGGTGTTACTAATCGTTTATAGCAAAATCGTATTTTAAAATCACCAGAATTAGATATCCCGTAAACNTAAAAATTACACACTAAATTTCATTGAGTAATACCAATTACAACCGGCCGATCACCTATCATTCACATACGGCACACAACAAAGTACCAACTTACTTTACTATAATTATTATCACTCCACTTCTCTATCCATCGTTTACATAGTAAGAAATATGTTCCCAGTGGTTAAGTGATGCTTATATTACTAGTAGCATACAATATTAAATGTATTACAGTGGAACCCTGTTATAACATCCCCTCTTATAACATTTTCCTGCTTAATAAGCTGTCTTCCTGGTCTGCAAATATGCTTTTAAATACAAAATTACACTTTTATAAATTCTTTCCCATATAGGAGACTGACATTTCTTGAGGCCCTTGAGAAAAGTTACAGATTTCTACTTTATAGTATAATTAGTTATTCGAAACAATTATAATATTGTCAACAATAAAAGGAATAATGATTTCTGGAATTGAGAATCGAGCATGGTATGAGCATCAATAATTGGGAACAAGTGATATCGTGGCATCACCAATATACACGACATCCTTTTCTGATCTTTATCAAGATTTGATCATTGAGGAAATCTTTCTTATTCCTAAATCTTGCATTAGAATCTGCTATAATATTTTCCTTTACATGTTCAGTTCTTGTGTTATCATTTGCACTATGTAACATTTAGGAACACTTGGATTTCTTCATGGCATGTTCATCATAAGTCTGTTGTAACAGAGATATTCATTTGCTTTTTTGCAATTTGCATCCAAAATTTGATGTTAATACACTGCTCCAGAGATTCCTGTCGCTCATTTTCCACCAACTGTACAACCCACACGTGCATGATGTATTACATAAAGTTTAAGTCAGCTGCTCTGCGACCCATTAGAGTGCACGTTAGAGCTTATCGGAATCACAGTGCTATTCTACAGCTATTCCAGGAATTTGTAACACCTCATAATATATTATGTAGTACTGTTTCATTTGTGTGAACAAGTATATTTGTGTCTTTATTTTTGACGTGTTTTTTACCTCTAAAATGTATACTGTATTGGTATTGCTACTTGGGACTCAAAAGTATAAACTTGGGAAAAGTAAACAAAATGTTCTGCTGTATGTACTTTTTTTTTGTAATTTGTTGATGTGCTTGTTTTACATTGTTGTGTGGTGTCTGTGACGATAGGTCTGGGGATGAATGTGTGGTAGCTTTAACCAACCAGTGGTACCTTACATATGGGGAAGAAAAATGGAAGGCTTTGGCCCTCACTGCTCTGGAGAACATCGACACTTACCACGACGAAGTGAAGAAGAACTTCAAAGTGACACTTGATTGGCTGCACGAGCACGCCTGCTCTAGGACTTACGGACTGGGTAAGGAAACTGTGTGATGTCGTTTTTGCTGTAGATCAGGGCTGCCACCGATCTTTGAACAAAAATATTTGCGATATAATTGTGCCTATAAAGTATTGAACGTTATGAGCATGCGTACTGTAGTTCAATTTGTTACAATGAAACTAGCAAACAAACACCACCGCAAGTAGGAAAGTAAGAGAATTTTATATTATTTACAATTTAGGCCAGAACATTATTTTTGCAAGATTATACTACTAAGCATTAACTTGTAGGGGTAAGTAGAATGTCTTTTTCTTTTGTGAATGGGGATGCTGTTAGCAACCAATAATTTCTTACAATAGTCATGTATTTTTTGGTTTTGGGACAAAAATACTGGTAAATAAAACTTTTGTTAGAAAATATCTAGCAGAATAGGCATATGCTTTGTTTCAAACTAAAATTGTAAATTTCATATAATGTTCAAAATAAAATCAAAATTTAATTCACCAAATTTATTTTTAAAACTGCAACATAAGACGTTAAAATACAGGTCGTCCTAAGACATATTTGTGAAGTCACTGAAGATCCTAATGTTTACACTTCACCAGGCCTGCTGTTTTGTTTACAGTCACATAATACTTACAGGGTCTTTGGTAGTATAATTGTTTTGTTCACAGGCAATACTTCCATGGAATTATTAGCAATTACTTTCGATGAATTGCAAACGTGTTGACTTAAAAATCACGTGGTGCAATCATTACCTCATCACATGGGCAGGTTATGAACATAACACACAGCAAATTTTCTTGTAAACATATTTATTGATATTTTATGCAACAAAAAGTAGCAAAGCGTAATTTTTTTTCTTGTGCCCTGTAAACTTTCCTCACCTTTCGAAATTTTAATACGTCACAGCGACAATGAAACACAACAGGGGAGAATGAATGCACGTTCCATACAATAAATATGGAATTTTCTGGTGTTACTAATCGTTTATAGCAAAATCGTATTTTAAAATCACCAGAATTAGATATCCCGTAAACATGTAAATGGTGGAACATGCTGACTCAATCATAATAAATATAAGTAGCTGCTTTCTTGCGACGTGTATTTTTTGCGAGCATATTGTTTTCAGGTTACGTACAATGTACATCAAAACTAGTCGACTACGAATCTATACTCAACATGCACGATGCCGCACGTGCAGATACANGTACATCAAAACTAGTCGACTACGAATCTATACTCAACATGCACGATGCCGCACTCGCAGATACACATCCCGTACGTTTTATTTGAGCCGAACGTGCAATACATGTTTGCCTGATTAATTACTATTTTTGTCTCGCCGTGTGGAGGCAGATATTTTACAGCTATTGACATGTATAAAACAAAACATTTTAAAATATGCATGTTATCAACTGCTCAGAAGTTGACATCTCGATTGTAGTGTAGTTCAAATTATTACCACTTGGGTGTTTATTGTACGTTGGAAATTCCAAAGCTGTCGTCCATATTGCATACGGATCTATGACTCCAGCTTTTTGTTTGTGAACAAGTGGCTGTGCAATTGTATGAAAAAAAATCTGTGATTTTGCCTTCAAGTCCATTAATCCGTTAGATGATATAAAAATCCGTAAAAACGGCAGCCCTGCTGTAGATAAATAGTTATACAGAGCTTAAATTAAAATATATAAAAGGACAGGAATTCAAGTACTCACAGTATACAGAGCTTAAATTAAAATATATATAGGACAGGAATTCAAGTACTCACCATGTAGTACTTGTCGACAGGCGCACACACAAAGGATGACATATCTTTCACACGGTTGCACAATCGCGTGAAAAATGTGTTGACCTTCTTTGTGTGTGAGTGCCTGTCGACAAGTACTAGACTGTGAGTACTTGAATTCTTGTCCTTTTTTTATATTTTTGGTAACCTAGCGGCCTACTTGTAACCTTAATTCAAGAACTTATATTTAGAAATGTTTGTTTTTCTCACTCCAGTGGTGGGCCGTGATGGTGAAGTGGTCAGACTACTCGCCTGCCACCTATGCGAACCGGGTTCGATTCCCGGCGGGGTTGCTCCTGGATTTTCGTATGCGGGAACCATGCCAGGTGAAGTCGCTGGTCAGCGGGTTTTCTCGAGGAGGTTCTCCCCTTTTTCCTTCATCTTTGCATTCCGGCACTGCTCCATACTAACCATACTTCATCCTCATCTGCACTCAAGGCGTCTATGTTAAGAGCAGCCCAAATCTCTCCACTTATTCCAGTAACTCAAATAACAAATGCTTGTATGTAGCAAAAACCATTGAAAATGGACGCAAGAACTGATTATTAGTTGTGCTTATGCAGAGTTGCTACTTTTTGATTAAACAAGGAAGACCTGTGAAGGTCTGGGAAAATGGAAACTGGTGTCGTATTGTGTTAAAAATGGGGATAAGTAATGAACTGGAAGTTGTGAAAGATTCTGTAGCTGTAGACACACAAATGGACAACCATTGGGGGTCTGTAATGTGTTGCATTTGTGTGTTCACTGCAGTTGCTGGAAGAGATTTGCCTGTGGGCAGCTTCCACCCCCCAAGTTACCTTGTGCTTCTGTGACACCCTTTCCTTTAGTCAGTCAAATAGTTCTCATTCTATGTCAGTCAGTACATCATCCTCCCTTGCTCGTAAAATTCTGTGTTTACATGCGTGACTTCCCTGTTCTCTGATGGAGTGAAAAAATTTCCAATTTCAATATGTCAGAAGCCATTACGCTGTTGCTGTTGGACAACTTGGATGCCATATACCGGAGAGAAAAGCCATGAAGCATACTTTTGCCAGTATGGGGTGAGAATTAGGGGAGGGACCTGGGACAATGAAAATAAAAATTTACCTGGTGTTCCCATATTGTACTTTATAAAAACCTCGACTATTAATCCTAAATGGAAAATTATTGTAATAATTTTTAAGGAAACATTATGACCTTTAATTTTATATTCTTGTAAAATGTGTGTATAAGTCACCATTTGTAAGAAAAATTCAGAAACAAAAACTGAAATTTGCCGCCATTTTTCAGGATGGTTGCTTATTCCTGGACTTAAAATTGTGTAAACTTTCAATATTTTATTTAACACATTTTTCTGCATACTATAGGATAATCATTTCCATGGTAAGTTTTATGATGTTAGGAGCATTGTACCAGTCGAGTCCCTGGACTAATGATACGGTATCATGATCTGATTAAATTTTGTGGCTTGGTTAGCTACGCCATGTATTACTCCCACTTAACATTGTGACACCTAGTAGTTGGAAGAAATCAGAAACAGAAATTTATATACATGTGTATGTGTTTTAAAATGTACTAGTCCATTTTCATGAAAACTGGGTGCTGCTTTAAGCAAATTACTAGGTTCGAGGCTTACCATGATCTGTATGTAAGCCATATCTCACTTACAGTTTGAACTAGAACTGTGTGGTTGTGAATTTGTGCTTTTGTTTGCAGGTACCAAGCTACCTTGGGATGAAAAATGGCTGATAGAATCGCTGTCAGACTCGACAATTTACATGGCATTCTATACCGTTGCCCATATTCTGATGGAAGGTACATTCTGTGGAGAAAAGCCCAATAAACTGGGAATTGAGTGAGTTCTATCAACTTGAGGCATTTTAATTTAAATAATCAAACTAGAAGTGAAAATAAAAGTTATTGGTTATTATTTATTCATGATGTTAAATTCATACCTTCTTATGTGTAATTAGTTAGGCTTGGCTCATATTTTTCCCTCTTTTTGTATGAGTGTTGGTATGTGGAAAATGCCTTCCACTTACTGGTCCATTAGTCCAGAGCTGCTGTTTTTTACGGTTTTTTTAATCCGTTTTTGTGGATTTTTCTATCATCAAACAGATAAATGTATTTATAGGCAATATCGCAGATATTTTTTAATGCCATTGCACAGACACTGGTTTACAAGCAAAGGTTGGAGTCATAGATAAGTATACAACATGGATGCCAGCATTGGAATTTCTAATGTACAATAAACACCGAAACTGCAATAATTTGAACTACGCTACAATTGAGATCTGTGTCAACTTTCAGCTGTTGGTAACATACGTACGGAAAATAACTTTTAGGGTGCTTTGAAAATGTTGAATATTACAATTCGGCGAAACGAACAAAAATAAGATTAGATCTTTGTGTCAATTTTTCTGTTCCACAATATTGTAAATATATTTCTTATTTAAAAATATATTTTTTTATATATGTCAATGGGAGGAAAAATCTGCCTCCACTCAGTGAGAAAAAATAGTCACATATCAGGTGAACTTGTTTACAGGGATGCCAACGTCTACGGATTTTCCGTAGTTGCTTCGGACAAAAGGTCCACACTACGAATCTCTGGACGTTGCATTGCAAACTACGGATTTACTTTCCTGCACAGCAACAAAGTTCAGTCAATTTTGAATGGGCAGCCAAGAATGCCTGCACCAAGAGCTGTGTCCTTTATTTTATGCATTTGTAAATTATATTGCTTGTATTTCATGAAAAATTTCTACTACAGGCCATGCGGTGGCGTTTGTTGCGTTCTTTGTTTTGTGGATCATGGATGGTGTGCTTGTGTGCATACGCTCTTCTTGCCATATTGCACGTGTCATTGAGACTTGCAGCATATCCATACAGCGGTGTTGCACATATATTAATTTTTTGGTACACATTCCAGTTTTTTGGGTCTTGTATGACGTATGTACAAAGATAGTTCCGGCCTCGTATTTTAACATTTGTAATAGACTTATAGAAATCTATTAAAAAAAAGTAGTGTAAGAACCTTACTTCCCTCCGCAATAAAAGATACAGGAAATATAATGGGTTGCCGCTTAGTTGCATGAACCTTGCTTATCGTGCCAATATTTTGTCTGATCTTCCGCGATGTATCAGAATTTCTGAATGGCCATATTCTTACATGCTTTTTGCCACTTCAGTTTAATGTGGGAACTTGTGTTGTTTACATTGGGTGCTTGCTTGCGGTACCTGTGTAATGTTGAAAAGTGTTGATTATAATAAATAATCATTGTATTAGGTGAAGTAAATATTCACAGTCTATTCTTTCGACCATGTCGTCGGGTGAAGATGAGAATGAAAACGCTACGAAAAGATGAAAGGTTGCAGCACAATGATTACGCATTGACTATGCACGCGAGTGGCAGTGTTTGAAATCAGTGATGAGTCAGAACATAGTGTTTTTGTACCGTGTACAATCTTGACTTTTCACTTAAACATGGGGCTCGTGACGATTGCAGGCGACATATCGTCTCCAAAAACATACTGAAGTAGGAAAGGTTACGACAAGGCAAATGATTCACAGTCTGTCATGAATGCTGAAATGTTCACAACTATTATATTAGAACATAATGTACCGTTAACAGCAGCAGACCACGCCAGACATTTTTTGAGGGCCATGTTTCCGGATTCCACAATTCTGAAGAAATATGAATGTGTGCGTACTAAGACAACTTCTGTTCTGAAGTCAATATTTCAAGAAATGGTAACAGATGTTTCCACCTAAAAAAGTGGCAAGTTTTCAATGGCTGTTGATGTTAGTGGTGACTAAAATAATGTTAAACTGTACCTCATTGTGGTCAGTTATTTTGACAGTACCAAAGGAGAAATTGTTACTGTTTTGCTGTCTATTTTGGAAACCAATGATAACACTGGAAATGGAATTTTCTCACTCATTGATGCAGAAACGAAAAAAAAATACCCTGACAAAATTGTGTGGCATTTGGTAGTTAAAATTGTAGTACCATGTTAGGGAATTTGCGAAGTGTAGCAGCTTTTTTGAAAACAGCAAATACTAGTTTTGTAATTCAAGGCTGTGTGCGTTATTTATTACACATTTGTGCAAAAAGGCTGCAAAGCAGTTGGGAAGTGACATTGAAACATTAGTAGTTGACATTTATTACTACCTCGAGAAAAGTTGGAAGAGGAAAAAGGAGTTCATTGCTGGTCAGAAGTTGTATTTCCTGAAAAAACACAAAATTTTGAAGTATGTTTAGACTCGCTGGCTGTCATTGTTGGAAGCTATTAATAGACTTTTGGAACAGTGGGATGCATTGTTAAGAGTTGTTCGGTGTTGAAGAAGAATCTGTTCGCAATAGGCCCAATGCCCATTTCTTAAGTGTAAGAAACATTGTTAAATCTCCTCTCACAGAGCTGCATTTTTTGTTTCTCAGTAGTGTGTTGCTAGCTATCACTTCTTGCAATGTCAAATTGCAGTCTGAGGCAGTTAAAGAAACGGTATCAGAAATCTGATGAAAATCTTGTTGTGAATGGCGAGTTTGATTTTTACAGCTTTGAGTCGAGTGGAGTCAAGTTTATGAAAATTGAGTCCAGTCAAGTTGTGTGAAAATCGAGTCCAGTGGAGCTCAGAGACTAAGGCTTTTCATGTTTAAATATGGTGTGTCCTATGGTTGTACGGTGTGTCCTATACTAACACCCTAAAACCAAGTATTTTGCGTAAATTAATATTAGCACTATGTTTTAAATGGCTATGCCTGTCTAAAAGCTCTCACGTTAAAGGATATTTTATTAACAGGAATAAAAACAATGTAGCCGATGAAACCAGTATAAAATAATATCCAGAAACATTGCTTTGCCATGCTATGAACTGCACATAATGCAGGTAAATTGACTCTACAATTTAGGCACTGAAAATATTTCGAAATGAGACGACACACTGCACCCTCAGTTGCAGGGATGTTTGTACGAGAATGACTGAAAGCTTTCCAAATGCTCTATACAATTGTTTGGCCTAGTTACGGAGCAGACATGCATATGCTCGCTCAGTCAGGTCTGGGTCAGCATTTGAGAAGCAAGCTACAGTCTGTGTCAGACGTTGTGGCACTTGATTGAACATGGGTGCAGGGGGTATGTTGGGGACAGTTGAAACTACTACATATGTGCACAGCTTTGGCTTTGTAGCATCCAACCTGAAAACATTATCCCATCACACACAGTTTAACTGCAGAATTTGTTTACAATAGATGGCAGTGAATGTTTTGGTATATATAAAAAGGTTATTTATAGAAGTGACTAGGTGTTGTCACCGCAAGGCTAAATAGGTACAAGTGTTAAGACGTACCTATCAACAAAGTAACTGATAAAGTAGCCAACTATTCTGGCATCAGTAACAGGTTTGTCCAAAGGATAATGAAGACTTGTGGTATAATAATCCATGTTGCCTTGATCGATATAACGAGTGCTACAAATTAATATGGCAGCTATAACTTCACCATATTGACAATCGCAGGCAACTGTGCCTATCAGGAGACTTAAGGCATAATGGCCAAATCGCCTTGTTCGAGGTCACAAGTTTCACCTAAGACATAAATATGGCAGCTGTAACTTCAGCAAGTATAATACCATCTAATCCAAAATGGCAGCCAACAATGATTATCAGAGGGCCCAGGATGTAATGCTTTTTTTCTTCTTGAACAGGCTTGTACTGGTCTAATATGTTCCTATTGTGGGATAGTATAAAAACTGTGGACATTTATGTAGCCTATGTTCACCACTACAGTCTGTTCACGACTGGAAGAAACTTTTGAAAATCAACCTTTGAAAAAACACCCTAGCCGTTAGCGACATGCATATAACATTACAAACAGCGGCGAGCGCGGATACAGTTATGCCGTTAGGTTGCCAGCACAAAGAGAGGAAATAGTTCCAAAGTTTTAACGTAATTGTTAATTTATCGCTTACAAATGGGTGTCAAAAAGAATTGTATCTTATTATGCCAATTATTAATGACGTGATGCTAACGTATTTCGATTTCAACGTTTCTTGCGTAGTCACATGATCACGCTCAAGGTGAATGTAACGCTGCCATTTGTTTACTAACCTTCGTAGTCCTTGTGTTGTTGACACACGTGCCAGAGAATTTGTGCGATTATCTCGTTTAACCTATAATAATTCATTTATTTGTCTTGTTTTACTAATATCCGTATCTTTATTATTTGGTTTTTAATAACGTATGATTTTAATTTGTGTTCACTTTCAGTTCTAATTTCTTTTGTTTTTATGTGTTTCGTGCACGTGTCTTTCCTTTGCCACTCTATTCTAACGTTGCAGTATTTGCACATAAGAATTGTTTTCACATTGTCGAAGACGTAGAATCCTTCACTCGCAAACTCTGCCGTCCTGTCGAAAACCGTCACAACCATTTTTAAATAACGTTTTACAATTGTGCGAAACATCCGACTCAACCACCACGCCATTTTAACGTCGGTAGCAATTTCGATCAATACTGATGATCTTGCCTTCGATGTACGGGAATATATTGAAAGTCACTAACAATCAATTGTAAATAGACCAGAACTATCGATTCATCAAAATACTCACATTTTGGGATTATAGAATGAAATGTTTTTTGCTGGCATCGCATATTCTTTTGTGTGAAATTCTCAAGATTAAAAACTTTACGCTTGTGGAATATCCCACTTTTTGGAGTTTTTTTTTTAATTTACGGAAAAGCCCCTAAACTTAATAATTACCATGTAAACATTGCCATGTGACTGCCATATGGCAATGTTTGTTTACCTTTGGTGGAAGGATACAAAATGGGCGTGAAGGTAAATCTTTAGCAGGGCTTCAAGAAAGTCTCTTCCAGTCGTGAACCGACTATACACAGATTATATTTACAATTTGAGTCAGTAGAAATAACGAACACTGGGTCCAAGCAATCAATATTTAAATTTAATGATTAATAAAAACTTGACAAAGAAACAGTTGAGGTTTGCACCATCGCATATAAATGATGAGACACTATGACCCTTTTGTTGTTAAATCTCTGGTTGAGTAACTGCCAAGCAACAAAAAAATTTTCTGCTGTCATTGGCAGGGCTTGGATCAATGACAGTGGTTCAGCTGACAGGGAAGATTTCAAGTATGACAGCTTTTCAACATTGCTTAAATGTTTATTACTCACCACTAGTGTAGAGAATAAATTGTAGAAGTTAATCCATTCAGTTGGCTTTCCAGAAAATGATGGTAAATGGATTGTAGGAAGCGAAACACGAGATTCGTGGCAAGGCGAACTGGTGACCGCACTTTCATTTTTCTTGGGCTCTTCCTGGATGTTCAATAATGACACAGAGGGGGTGACAGTGGCTTTACTGTATNCGCACTTTCATTTTTCTTGGGCTCTTCCTGGATGTTCAATAATGACACAGAGGGGGTGACAGTGGCTTTACTGTATAGCCTACTCGCAGTATCTTCACACTTTTTAAATCAAACCTTTGAATCATGGCATGTTTAATTGTTTCCTAAATATGCTTTGTAACACAAACATTTTTATACTTGTGTAAATATAAGAGTCTTTTATTTTTGGTTAAATTGAACTTTGACTTACATTAAATCTATAAATTATAATATTTCATTTGTGTTTAATATAAATTATAACAGAGAGAATATATAGATGTGTTGGTAATGCGCAGTAAAAAATAGTTTGTACGCAGAATATTATCCAAGCGAGTGCTCACAAATGCGGTGCATTGTCACTTTGGCGTGATTTCTAGACTTAATTAAGCTTGATTTGTTATAGGCAGAGGAATAGCGTGCAAATAGAACTTGAGCAGGGCTAAGTAAGAAGTAACCTTGAGTGGAATAATCTGTGGTGTACGGCATGACTTGTGGGTAACTTGCTGTGTGTCATTCCAGAGCAGAGCAAATGACACCAGAAGTGTGGGACTACATATTCTTCCGTGATGCCAAGTTCCCAGCGCGCACAGCCATCAAGAAGGAGACGCTGGACCTGCTGAAGAGGGAGTTTGAGTACTGGTACCCGGTGGATGTGCGCTGCTCGGGCAAGGACTTGGTGCAGAACCACCTCACCTACTACATATACAGCCACTGTGCGGTGTGGCCCGATGACCCCGGCAAGTGGCCTCGTGAGATCAGAGCCAACGGCCACCTGTTGCTTAACTCTGCCAAGGTCTGTTCCCAGCAAATACATTGCCAAATTTCTTTACACCTCATCTATGCAGTTCTGTTGTGATTTAGTGACTTTAGTCAAGAAAAAATACTACCTATGGGGCATTTTAATTAACAGAGATTATACTGTCGGTTATCTGTATCAGTCAAACCTCACGTCGCAAACATCCATTATGTACCAATATATAACACTGCAATCTAACCTACGAAGACTGTCATAACCGATATATTGTGAATATAATTCAGAGTGTTTTACAAACATACNACACTGCAATCTAACCTACGAAGACTGTCATAACCGATATATTGTGAATATAATTCAGAGTGTTTTACAAACATACGTACTACGTTTATTTCTTGGTCAATTAGTGTAAAGTTAATTATGTTCAGTGTTTACTTTCAGCTCACCATGGACAANATACTACGTTTATTTCTTGGTCAATTAGTGTAAAGTTAATTATGTTCAGTGTTTACTTTCAGCTCACCATGGACAATGGTACTTTGCGATGTTGGCCACACAAAACGTAGGTTCGTACTCACATCTTGCGATTACCACCGCTATGACGTCATTAAACTTCTACATTTGTAGTACAGTAACGAAACACAAGCTGTTCATACTCGACTTGCTTTGGAGTGCGCTACACATAGAGACAGAATTGCTTCTCATTGAACCGAATCTTGCGATATGTGATGTTCGTAATCAGCCCACAGGCAGATGGCGGGCATCGCAACTTGCCAAATGTGTACAAGGAACAGAGTGGAATGAATTTTGCATATGGTGTATGTGCAAATTCCAAATTTATGCTGAAATACGCTGTATCCTCAAAAATCTTACATTGTTGTAGGTCAGATTTAGTTTGGATACAATGACAACCCAATATTCCATTCCGTTTTTAATAATAATATTTATTCGTCGGACATTTTGTTTACCACGCATGCATATGCAGTAACGGTAATAACTACATGCCATGGTGCTCGTTTATTGTTTTGTTTTCGTAGAATGAATTATTTATTGATGTTATGTAAAAACTCGGATAGGTGACTTGCCTATAGGAAGGAATTTTATATTTCATCTTGAAAAAAAATTTTTCAGAGTGACATTACGACGTTAAATAAATTTAACCATGTCTCTTTGGCATACGGTGTGTTCTTGATTAGGTGTAAAGGCAGTGCTACATTCGCTGTAAAAATTAACAGTAGAAAATTGAACACACACATACCGATGGCACGTGCTACAACACAACATACCAGCATAAGTTAGACGCCTGCTTGCAGTAACTGCATAGGGAGGATTGAAAATTTTCCATTTTCTTATGTGGAGTTCTATGCTGACCAATCACAAGAAGGCAAGTCCAACAGCATAAGTCATTGTAAAACTAAAAACTAACTTGTGTCGGGAAAGAGTGTTTCATGGACTTAATACTACATTTCCGACTTCCGTTTTAACAAAATAACATGTGCACACAATCAATGATGTACAGAAATGATTTCAAATTTAAATTCATTTTGATAACTTTATATGATGCAATTGATTCAAAGTAAAAAAAATAAAGGTTATAGTTTTTTCAGAGTTTACAAAAGTTGCCAAAAATAATACTGCAAAATGTTTTTTTTTTTGTGAAATTAAGTTAACCACTATCATTGCCTCTCAACATTTTCCTGCAAAAAAATTTTTTTTGAAATAATAAACAGAAGAATGTTTTTACTGAGACGGGTTAGCCAACACACGGATAGTAAATTTCTGCAATCCATTTGAACTACGTTTTTTTTTCCTGGTCATTTCTCATTGGTTTTGTAACTGTGAATGTANTTGAAATAATAAACAGAAGAATGTTTTTACTGAGACGGGTTAGCCAACACACGGATCGTAAATTTCTGCAATCCATTTGAACTACGTTTTTTTTTCCTGGTCATTTCTCATTGGTTTTGTAACTGTGAATGTAGCATGCAATTTAAAAAAACGCATGGTAACACTACTGTTGTTTTCTCATGGGAATGTTATGGCGAATATACCACATCCTTGAAAGCAGTAGACCTAACCTGTGTTTCAATTGCTTTTACGGTCATTTTTCCTAATGCTGTGTGTTATTCGAACCTAAATTAATAATTGGTTAACTGCACATTCTTTACAGTGTATCTCATATGGAATAAGTAGAAATATACAGAATAAGAATAAATCTACATGTGCCTGCATGTAATTGTAAAATTTTATCGTCAAGCTTGCTTTGTGCTTAACCAAATTTTTTTTTTTTTGGTAAAATAGACGTGAATGTTATGATTTGAAGAAGAGTGTAATGGTGAGGATGTTCTTCCTTGAATGCACCTTCTATGTATGTATATAAATATATATTGTACATATTTATGTATATAACTATATATTGTATATATTTATGTATATAAATACATATATATTTACATATATAAATACAAATTTATTTACTGAAAAATATTTCTAGTTTTTCAGAGAATTTTTATTTTTTCGCTTTCTGTTCAAGAACGTGGTATTTCTCAAAAAATTTCTTGAAGTTCAGGATCTTGCACAACCCTACAATAACTTTATTTCTTTAATAAAAATAGTTTCTGATTGTAATAAGGTCTATATATTTTCCTCAAATAATGTGTAGACTTGACGAGTGAGTGAGTGAGTGAGTGAGTGAAGAGATTTGAACTGCTCTTAACAGTGAGGTCTTGAGAACCGATGAGGGTTATTGAGGTGAGTATGGAGCAGTGCCAGAACGAAAGGGTGGGAGAAATGGGAGATCCCAGAGAAAACCTGCCGACCAGCGGCATCGTCTGGCACGATTCGAACATGCTAAAATCTGAGTGTGACCCTGCCGGGGATTGAACTCTGTTCAACTTGGAGGGAGGCAAGCAGACTAACCGCTCAGCCACTGCGGCCCCATATTCTTGACGAGATATGAGAAGATCAATACAGTGGAACCCTGTTATAACGTCCCCTCTTTAACACTTTCCTGATTAATAAGCTGTCTTCTCTTCGCCCACAAAGTGTTTTTATTACAAAATTGCCCTCTTTTTAAAGTTTTCCATTTAATAAGGATTCCTTGGAATATGTTATAACGGGATTCTACTGTAAAATGTCACTAATTTTTATTTTCATACTCTTAATAGACTGTCTGTATAAGTTGGCCTTAGCATTATTATGTACTACATGTGTTTCAGTATGTGGCCATAACTTATTCCAGTACTTAAAGATAGCACTACAGAAAAGTTTCTACATCATTTCCATATTTTCTCAGCTAATGGCACTTATTGCAGATGTCCAAGTCGGAAGGTAACTACCTGACGTTGGCTGATGCTGTGGATAAGTTCAGCGCTGACGGTATGCGACTCTGCCTTGCAGATTCTGGAGACTCCGTAGAAGATGCCAACTTTGTAGAGAGCACAGCAGATGCAGGTTTGTATGCTTGTAGTGACATTTTATGTAATATGCACTGTAACATCATTCTTGTGTTACTGGTAGCCAGAGAAGTATACAGGACACACTCTCTGAAATTGCAATTTAATTTATTTTACATAATATGTTTTTGGTTTTCCTGTAGAACTTAATGCAGCACAAGTTTCCCTATTTTTTGCTTTATATTGCATTTTGAAATAAATTTTTCCTGGTCCTTTAGAAGTGGGTGTTTCAGTTTGTAAGTGTTGTAAGTTAATCATTACAAAATACAGTGCTGTACTTACAGTTTTTTTTCTTCATTAAAATACTTTATAATAAACAGTTCCTGTAGATCGAATTCCTTGCAATGAATGTAAATTTAGCTTGTGCAAAGATTATTTTTGTGTTTACTGTAAGTAAAGTAGGTGTAAGACAAGGTTTTTTCCCTTGTTGCAAGGATAAAAATTTCAAATTTATCGTGCATTCGAGAATTCCATTTGAATGGGCTATTTTGGCAGCCATTTCCTGTGTAGTATTTACATTAGTGTGGTGCTGCACGTCACTACCAAAGTTACTACTCATTTATCTATATAAATTTCTATCAGNGTAGTATTTACATTAGTGTGGTGCTGCACGTCACTACCAAAGTTACTACTCATTTATCTATATAAATTTCTATCAGTTAAGTAAAAATAAACTTTACATTCATAAGTACAAAACCAGATGGTACACAGAACAAAATTTCAGTAGGCCTAGCAGCATCCATGCTTAGATTTGGTTTGTTACATCACAGAGAAATGTAAGAGGGAAGATATGAAAGTTGAACTAGGAGTAAAAAATTTACNGTAGTATTTACATTAGTGTGGTGCTGCACGTCACTACCAAAGTTACTACTCATTTATCTATATAAATTTCTATCAGATAAGTAAAAATAAACTTTACATTCATAAGTACAAAACCAGATGGTACACAGAACAAAATTTCAGTAGGCCTAGCAGCATCCATGCCTAGATTTGGTTTGTTACATCACAGAGAAATGTAAGAGGGAAGATATGAAAGTTGAACTAGGAGTAAAAAATTTACNCTAGATTTGGTTTGTTACATCACAGAGAAATGTAAGAGGGAAGATATGAAAGTTGAACTAGGAGTAAAAAATTTACGAGTATGGTTAAGGTTAATTCTACTCAAGTTAGGAACAAACAAGTTTTCTTATGGGAGAGTTTGGCGTAGGGAAAATTTCCATCACTAGGTGTGCAGTGTTCCAAAGAGGTCACTTTTAAATAAAATGTTAAGCTACACGAATAATAAAATGGAAAGATTTTACTTAGTTACGAAGTTATTTTGTATTTGATTTATGTATATTGCAATTATCCTGTTTTTTAATGTAGAAAATGTGGTACACATGCGACACTAGCGCACACCTAGTGGCGATAATTTTTGGTTGCCAAACTTTTAACAGTGATCTTCCCAACCTGAGTAGAAGTAACCTTAGTCTGATCCATATATTGATTACCATACTACACTATTTCGCACAGTTCTACCATGTATATAAATCTATGAAAGAAAAATCATCTAGTCAGAAAACGTGTGTACTTGTTGAAGTTCGCTAATTCAGGCTAAATGAATCGTGTTATAAGGCAAAGAATCTAAAGTTATTTTGTGAAAGAGTGTAGGGTATTCAATGATGCTGAAAGTTCATAGTTGTTAGATATGCTGAAGCAAGTAACAACAGTGCTGCTTCAAGACACTTTGGCGTATCTGAAGCAAATGTAGGATGGTAGCATTGTTCAAAAGAGAAGTTTAAAAATGCAATCACAACTCACAGGGCATTCAGCAAGTGTATATGTGCAGTTTTAGTGACATTGAGAAAACTAAAGTGGACTATGTTCGTCAAAAACGAGTGCTGGTAATAATCACTGTGGTCATCANGTAAGCGTATATGTGCAGGTTTAGTGACATTGAGAAAACTAAAGTGGACTATGTTCGTCAAAAACGAGTGCTGGTAATAATCACTGTGGTCATCAAAAAATTTAATTCATTATTTCTTGTGATACCCAAAAATTGTTTTTTATCCAATAATATTTTTCCTTCATAGTAAAGGTTTAAATTTAGGACTCTTCTTGCATTCGAGTTGTGTTGTGTTCAGGTAAATACAATTGAAAGCTGAAATCCAGCAGAAAACCAGTTCTGTACTTCTTTCAAATACCATATTTACTCATGTAGTACCTGCAAATGTGCTACCAGAAACAAACTTAAAAAATAGGGTAGCAGGTTTTACATGGAGATAAGGTTTCAAAGAAAAATACAGGGTTTAAAATAGTCAGCTTCATCATAACATGGACTGCTTTGCCCTCCCGCCAACAAGTGCATGCCTACAGCACGGATGGTGTCAGTCACATGAAGTTTATGGAAACTGACGCATGACGCGTAGCTGGCAATGCACTATGTAAGCATCTACGACTTCAACTCAGCCCGTGGGAAGCCACGTCACCCTCACCGGGGGATGAACCCGGACTTCTATGCCCGAGAGATGAATACTACCCACCGTTGCCAGTAGCAATAAAATATGAATGTCAGTCATGCACCCCTGCCTCGCCACCTGAACAGAGCCGGCCTGCCCCTACCCTAAGCGAGCGCTGTGATACTGCCCACAACACAGAGCTACCCCGCTTACAACCCTCGCCAAGAGAGAGAGCAGCAGGGGATGATGCAGCCCACTCAGGGAGGAGCCAGCTGACAGAAGATGCACGAAGGAAGCAGAAAGAAGACACCAGTCTGTATTTAGGACCGGACGAGCCCCCAGAACGCCATTTGACGTCAAGTTGTAATCACATTGGCTTCCTCTGCCTTGACAACTCAGCAGCTCACCAAACCACTGCCATGTTAGGGCTCTCTGCCGCAACCAATCTACTGTCAGCGAAGCTTGCTTCAACACCCAAGAGACATGAGTGTTACACCCTGTCCCTTCAAGACCACACTATACAACAGTATGGTTTGAGTCATTCTCGCAATACTTTATTAGTTGCTCTAGTTTTGCTCTTGCTCTAACTGGTCCCCTTCACATGTTCGTAATGTAACTTCCACCGGTTGCTTGGTAACGACAAAAGCCTAGGAGTTGGTACGGGTCACCATGTTTATTCTCCCAAGAATAAATACGTTCTAGTCACACAACTGCAATCTAATTCCAGGGGTGATTTGTACCTCTTAACCCCACCTGAAAACGCCGTCCCCCAATGGAGTGGCAGGTGACCGGGTCTTGCCAAACCATTGCTGATACTAGGGGATAGGACTGCAGCCTCCCTTAACTGGGTAGAGCCCCCTACTATGTACGCTCCACAACGAAGCAACTGGACCACCCGAGTCAGCTAATACATTTCATCCATCACGTGCAATTTGCCGGGGTTGGAGCACTGGGCGTGACGAGGTGTGACAGTATCGCATCTGGGTACTCTTACCTAGGGAATTACTGTCACCTGCCCCTTGCTTGCTGCGACGACCCTTAGTACCTAACCTAATGCCATTCACCCGACGAGGAGAGACTAAGTGGACCGATAAGAAGGCATCTACGCCTCCTACAGACAAACAATTGCCAGTTAACCAATCCAGTCGGCCTACAGCCTTTTCTCCTCTAGGGATCAGGCACAAGCCGCCCGCCGACTGCAGGAGCCTCACTCAGTCCTCCCTAGTAACTTGTTCGAGCCACCCCGGAAGATCGCCAGCACACCGCATCCCGCCGTAGTCCGCCTGCGGCTCAGACTGCTCGTTGTACTGGGCCTCGCCAGCACCAGCTACTGGACGCCAGCACCCGCAACCCAGCAGCCCCTGGACCAACCACCGCCTGCTGCCAGCGGTCAGCTACAGCGCCAATGTACAGGTGGTAAGCTAGCATCCACTGACACCCACGCCACCTTAGACACCTACATAGCCTGCCGCCGCCCAACCAGGTCAACTCTGTATACTGGCTCCCTCCGAGCTGAGGCACACCCACAATAACCAGCCCACAAGGCCACCCAAGGTTCTCTGCCTGAACCCACATAAAAGAGCCCCCTTTGTAGACTAGGTGTTGCGCCAAGCTTCCTGGCAGTCACACGTCAAAACAACGTAAATATTTGTTACTGGAAGTGGGGTAGGAGCGTGGCTGTCAGGCTGGCGCGCAAGCATTTGGCTGACACAGCAGGCAAACAATCTGTGTTTTGGCATTGTACGAACATTCTGTATACCGAAATGAAAACAAATAAGTTACAACTTTTCATTTTCGTAAGAAATTTGGTTGCCAAAAGCTGTAACGAAACATAAATCCTTGATTTTAATGGATATTCGGGTGTCTAATGAATGTTCATTTTGTTTACTAGTAAAATGAATTTTTTGTCTGAAAATCATTTAGTTTGTTGTCATTACTTTATAACTAAAATAACTACTATACATAAAATAGAAATTTTAATGTAGGCAAGAACTTCTAGGGTAAATACTCCACACATACTTTTTTTTTCTATTCAGTTTTGCAATAAATTTGTTACAATGAATAACTTGCTTGAATTCACACAACCATACCATATTTACAGTTTTATATTAAAGGACAGAGGCTCTAGTACTCGCAGTCTAGTACTTGTCAACAGTCACACACAAAGGACAAAACATTTTTCACGCGGTTGCGTGACCGTAACATTTTGCTGGTTAGGCCAGCTTCATCAGGCTAAAACTGGCCTAGTCAGCAGAATGTCACGGTTGTGCAACCACGTGAAAAATGTTGTAATTTTTTGTTTGTGTGTGTTTCTGTTGACATGTACTAGACTGTGAGTACTTGAGCTTCTGTCCTTTTATGTATTATTGGTAGCCTAGTGGCCTACTTGTAACCTTTACTCAAATATTTACAGTTTTTTTTTACAGATCATGCCCATATTTAGTTTTGGAATATATTTATAGTTTGTGCAACACAGCTTTGCACTGAAACACAAGTTTTTAGAACTGAATGTTTAAAAATATTTTTATTCAAAATAAGGGATGTTGATTATTCATGGGGGTGGGTGATACACGTGTAAATACGGTATTATGTTATAAATTATTGCAGTATTAGTGTATTCAATTTCAGCATTTCTGCTTATTGACACTTGCCTTGTTTTATAACAGTAATTCTACTCGCTCCCTGTGATCTACAGAATGATTCATAGGGTTTGAGTTACCTCTGGTGCAGACTACGGGTGCCTTTGGTCTCGAGGGTTGAAACCTTGGGTAATGCTGCTTCTCCTTTTCTCTGCTATATCTCCCTCTGTGTGGCTTTAAGAACAATGTGTCATTGGGGGTAATTTGGAGGCTTATTTTACTCTGTCTTACCAGGGTGGCTGTCGTCCTCTGCGGCGGGATAGGGGTAGGAGGTGCCACTGTTCTTACCAGGGAAGAGGTGGGTCTGCGACTGATGGCGGCTGCGATGTAGGTGGTGTCTCAAGGCTGTGGTCACTCCTTCANGAGGAAAGCAGTAATTACCAAATGATTGGCTAAACTGAATTTAACTAATAAATTCGCCAGTCGGGTTATTTGTTACGCAATTTAGTTTTATTAGTCGTAAAACAGACAACAAACTACCCGAGTCTGTACCCAGCAGTTTAGGGGCCTTAAGGGCGGGATCAAGTACCAATGTTTCTAGGGGCGTAAACCCACTGATGATCTTGGTAGTTAAGGAGGTTAGGCATCGAACACACAAATACTCAAGACGTCCCTTGAGCGACGAACGCCGGCACTTAGCTGATTGTGGCTCCTGCTGGAGTTGCTCCGGCGGTAGGTTGAGATTAGGTCAGCTGGATGGCCCTGCACAGACTCTAAGCTGAGCCTCATCGGTGTGGCAGTCTAGCCGACGGCTTACTTCAGCTCTGGAACTCTGGGCGATCACTGCGGTGCTGTGGCGGTTTGACTGGCGGCTTCCTTCGACTCTGGAACTCTTGGTGATCACTGCGGTGAAGAACTATGAACTGTAGCAGGTTACCTCCTACTGGAGATTGCAGTCATCAACNCCTGCGGCTTTCGAACTCTTAAGCGAACACTGTGGGGCTGGAGCATAGATTCCAGTAGGCGACCTCCTTGAGGTCGCAGTCGACGTTTGGATGACGCGTCGCCGCATATATCTTTGCGTTGAGCTTCACGCGCCGCCGCCACAAGCACTGAGTGAAACCCCTTCCTTACTCCGCTGCTGCATGGCCATTGCTGCCAGGCCATCTGGCCTTGCCGCTATGCGCCTTATGAGGCTACTAGGTTGTGGCGGGTTGCATCAATGCCTGTTCTGGTGCGGAACACACAGACTTGTGTGCTATCCTCTCGTCGAGAGTGCTGGTTTGCGATGGCAGGGGTATGACAGCAGTGCTTTAGAACACAAGCAATATGCGGCAAGTGTCAACAGAACTGTAATAATCCTGGAAATGAAAAGGACTTGAGGACAGTTACTAACGGGATGGTCTTGTGCCTTTTGTCAAGAAGGGAAGCAAACTAGCCAGGTTTTTCTTCCAGATGAATGCCAAGTTGCAAAAAAGTTGTTTTTTGTGTAATTTTTGTGGGACTATTCTTGGGGTTTTTAGTAGTTTTTTTTTACAGAGATAGTGATCTGAACTTTGTGCCGTGACCCAAATAATTTTTACCAAATAAATTTGTATATTTGGCGCATTAATTATACATTAAACCATGTATGGCACTCTTGACATTAAAATATGCAAAATATTATAATGAATTCCTTCTAGATCCACATATAATGGTAATTAGATTTACATAAATGTAGTAAAATTGCTCACAAACTGGAATAATACAACTAGCATGAACTTTAAATATATCATTAATAAATGTCAAGACAATTAAAACAATTATGTGACTAGAATGAATTACTTGTGCAATTAGAAAGGAGAGCAGCTGTTTGAGCCCAGTAAAGCCTCCGTTTCATAAAAGGAATACATTAAAAATTACTATTTTAAAAATTGAAATTTTGGTAGAGGCATTCAAACAACCCGTCAAAGCTCCGACCAAAATAAAATGTACAGATTAAACACATTTAAAAACGTAGACATGACAGCCCAACGTGAAAGTCGTGGACAACAAATTTACATAAAAAAGAATTAACAACTCTTGGGTAGCGAACAAGACAATACACGACACGTTAAAACAGGGAGACACAGCAACACAAAGTTTTAGTTAAACCGAAATAAAATTTAGATGGACAACCGAAACCACAATTTTGAAGAAACTCTAGCATTACTGTTTACCCAAGACAAATACAACTGTGCCACACGAAATACTAAATCATTAAAAACAGCCCAATTAACACACAAAACTTTTGTCCACGACTCACTATTTAATTTGCTCTAATGCTCAGCAGCTCAGGCAACCACACTAAATTAAAGCTAGCCCCATCATGGCTTCACGTCCTATGGTGCAAGTGTGGCAGTTTGATCATTGTAGAATTCTTCAGGCGACACGGTCAGGCGATGGCAGGGTGTAGAATAGAAGAAGAGCCAGCAGTGCAACAACTTAAATAAGCTATCTTAATTGTATAAAAAAATGATGATGCACCATCGGAGGGGAAATCGAGGGAGGGGGAACAGGGGAGGAAAGAGGAGGGAATCCGTACCGAGCAAAGAGTATACCACCGTGTCGAGTTGAAACCAAAGAAAATGTCTTGCGCGACGGGCGCTAGCGTCGCAACTTGATAGTTGTGTCAATTTTATATGCAGCAATTTGCCCATTTGGGTAGTTTCATTACTTCAGTATTACCGATCTTGTACAGATTTAGTCATTTTCCTCCACAGCTTGGACATGTTTACTTCTGGATACTTGTGCAGACATAAATTTGTGTAAAAAAAATAATTCCACATTAAAGTGCATACCCTTAGTGATAACTGCATATGTATTTTTTGTTTTCAGGTATTCTGCGACTGTACACTTTCATTGAGTGGGTAAAAGAAATCCTAAACTCTCGCAAGACTTTACGCACTGGACCAGCGGACAAGTTCCATGATAAAGTATTCCTCAGGTAGTATTGTGAATATACAAGATGTATCTAAATTCAACCGACAAACTTCTGCTACTAATTAATCACGAAGCCTTCATTTACTATTCTGTATAGCGAAATACTCAATACAACAAAAATGTAAACCTGGTCTTGACCAAACATGTAATAATGCATTTTTACCACCATTTACCAAAATGAATTACATTGATAAATGTGAAATTCTTGTTATAACAAATGGCAACACATTTTAATATATAAATTACGCCCACTTGTGGTTAACACATTGGATTTACGAAAAAAAAAATCCCCCCCCCCCNCCCCCCCCTCCACATTAGAATTGCTGTGTTTCTGTTAACGTAAAATGAAACAAACTTTTCTTTGTGTGCATCAAATATGTGTGGGTATGCAGCACTTTAAACAAAATGGTTGGCCATTTCTTTACAACACTAGCGCCGGCAGACATGTTTTGGTGCTACATCAGTGTCGGCCACATCATTTGGTGTGCGTATACATTCGTCCACATTATGGCTTGTTTACATTCCACCCTCCCTTATTTATTTTATTTATTTATTTCAACATTATTCATACTGGTGAAGTTAAAGGCTTCAATGCCTTCTCTTACACTTCCCCTCTCCATGATCAGATTTTCTCATGATGTGTTCCATTCACGAATTAAACATAATTTTAGGGTTTCTTTACGCAGTTGGCTTTCTACAAGCATGTGAAATACGCATCTACCTGAAAAAGCTGCGACAAGTTTCAAATAAATAAAATGTAGCTAATTTTACAAATAAAACGACAACTTTTCAACACTTCCCAACCAAGCTCATATGCATTTGTTTTAAATCTAGTCCAGGTAAAAAACGTATGTGCTTTAAATAAAAGAAATTGCACAGAGCTGACCAGAAGGGATAAAAAGTTGAAGAAAACTGGATAAATATTTAACCAACCAAGATGCACACTTAAAACATAACCTAGAAGCTGGGGGAAATTTTTTTTTCAAAGTAAGTTTAATGTATTGTACCTAAATTTAAAAATAATAAACCTGTATATTTGTGCTAATGCAAAAATAATTACAACATTTTTATTCGGACGTGACAGTTAGCATAAACACATTAAAAATAAATCCCTTCAATCTCATCACAATGAGGTTTTCCAGGTCCAACTTGAGAGATGTGTACCGCCCTTATGATTCACTTTTAGACCATGGGTTGTATTAATGTTTTCACCTATTTTCATTATTAACCTGCAGTCAAAGCTTGTTGGTCGAATTTAGACAAATCCTGTATACATATTGTGCATTCTTATCTTCCATATTGACCATGTCTGTGGTGTAATGCGTACTGTAGTGTTGGTACTTCTGTCCTGAATATATGGGTACAGTTCCCAACACTGACTCTTGGAAACATTTAAACATACTGCAGAAAGCAATGGAAAATCACTGCAAAATCGTTTTGTCAAGTCACAGGCATAACATGGTTTCTATCATCTTTCTATCAACCTTTTGGCTGTCTATTCATCACCGTCCATATACAGTGGATTCGCTATCCACCATTTCTCAGTGGACTGACAAAAAAAGTCAATAATGTAGACTTGGAATGAATGTGATCTTGAAATGCAGATAAATCAAAAATGGGACCACAGTATATGTTCCATGGATGCTGACTTTCAATCTATCTGGGTTCAATACTAAGAGGTTTCACTGTAAATCTTACGTGAGTTTTTAAAAATAAATATTGAATACCACAGAAAATGTAATTTGTCAATAATTTGAAATATCTGGTAAAATTGTGTATGGAAACAAAATTTTTCTGCTCCGAGATATTAAAAACGTAACATGTTTGACTTATTGTAGTTACTTAAAACAGTAGTAGTGTAAAAATTAATTATAATTCACATTTTTAACATTATTTGAATTTAAATATCAAATACCAATGTTTACTGTAGAAGGAACAGTCATATGTCAGTCAGTTCAAATCCTGACGACTACACAGAATTTGGATCTCTCAACTGTGCTGAGGTCCAACGAGCAACCACGAACGTAATAAGGAAAGCAGAGTCGTAGCTGATGGGTTGTCGACATTTCAAACACTTGTGAAGAGTGATGTGAGCGAATTAATGTTTCCAGTTCCCATTTTACAATAGTTCTCTCACACCATACCGGTATTTACAGTACACCCGACATCCTTTTGATTGTACATGAACTAGGTATGCACGCCAGAAAAACAACATGTTTCGTTGACTTCCATTTGATTGTAGTAAGAATAAAAATAGTTTTCGTTCAGTTTCATTGTGCGTAAACTACGCACTTTACAAACCATATGCTTACATGATTTGTTTTATTGTGCGTAAACTATGCACGTCAGAAAACGTCTTAGTAAATGCTGTTTCCTTTTAGACGATCTATCCAACGATACCATATACTACCTCTGTTCCCATTTGCAATTTCAAAGCTCACCCCCCGTACACCTACCTCCTATGTTCTGGGGAATGGAATTACTACCAGTCGATGATTCATATAGGGTATAGTTACCAGAATTTTTCCGCAAATCCCCAGTGTCGTGTTGTTTNAATTACTACCAGTCGATGATTCATATAGGGTATAGTTACCAGAATTTTTCCGCAAATCCCCAGTGTCGTGTTGTTTTCGAGAAGAAGTAGTGATAAGGGTGCTGTGAATCTTCCTGTCTATACGTACTATTTACTTTCATCATATCACCAACATTTTTGGTTAGAGATGTTAGTTTATAAATAAAATACACGTAGGCATAAATCTGCCCATGAACAAGCACCATAGCGATTTGGCTTGATATATATTGAATTGTACATGCAACAATAATCTTTCAACTTCGCTACCAATCAATTTATGAATTGTTCCAGTGACATAAAATTTTGTTCACTGTTTTATAGACAACAACGTGATCACCACGTAAATAGTTATGTGATTTGCACGTATGTGAAGTAAATGAGAGTTTATGCGGTATAACAAATAGAAAATGGTAAAGCTTAATCTTTGTAAGAGTTTTTATGGTAAAAGAGGCTCACACTGTGGTTTTAGATACACTGAAACAAGCAAATTTNGCTTAATCTTTGTAAGAGTTTTTATGGTAAAAGAGGCTCACACTGTGGTTTTAGATACACTGAAACAAGCAAATTTGATGATGTTTCGCGAATACAGGAATTATTACACAATTTCGCGAAAATTTCTACGCCCTAATTATATTGTATTCTTCATGTGGAGTGAAGGGGGAACAGTTATATGGAGAGGTGTGGAGTTAGAGTGCCAAAGAGGGGAGGGAAAAGATGAACGGTAAACAAATACAACATTGATGATTATAGAAGTTACAAGGTGAACAATCATAATAAATTTGACTTCCTTAACCACCATTTTGAAACAGCTTATAGTTTGATTATCTCTTTCAGACATGTATGCGCTATACAAAATGTTTAGTTTCATTACATATTAAGAGTACAAATGGAGGTGAGTTTAATGTTGTGTGTGGATGGCAGTGAAATGAATCTGAAGATACAGGAGACGGAAGAGAACTATAGCAAGATGCTGTTCAAGGAGGCTCTAAAGACAGGCTTCTACGAGCTGCAGGCGGCCAGGGACAAATACCGCGAGCTCTCACTGGTGACGGGCATGCACGTTGACCTGATAGACCGCTTCCTGGAGGTGCAGGCTCTCTTGCTGTCCCCAATATGCCCCCACGTGGCAGAGCATGTCTGGCAGCTGATTGACAAGGTGAGCGGCATGCACATTTATATGTTGCTTCTTGCTGTGGAAGGTATTTCACCCAGTGATCCATAATTGGTTAATTGACTACCTTTTGTTGGTCTTTCAATATAAATAGTAACAGGCTGTAACTGAGATTACCATTAGCACCGTTTTACACAAAAGAAAGTAGGAACTGAAACGAGTCCTTTGGTCGGCAAAGTGGTTTCTCTTGCCTCCCATTACTAAAGTTAATGATTTTCTTTCCAAACACCAGTGAACCAGGTGTTTTTTCATGCATTTACGGAATTGACGTGTTCTATGGTGTGGGAGAAGTCTTTTGCACATGAGTCACTTGCCTGATAAACCAGTCACGTAAATTGTGATCGGTGACATTGTCGGCCTACGCTAGCTGCTGAAAACCATATCTTCTTTCTTATGCTTCGGGATCTCTCATTTCCCCCACCCTTACATTCTGGCACTACTCCATATACACTTTGTTTCACCCTTATCGTATCTCAAGTGGGGTGGCTTAACAGTCTTTTGATGCCCACCTGAGACCCAAATGAGAAATACTTGTTTTACGAGATGTTTTATTGCAAAACTATTATTTAGTATGTGAACACTGCACAGATATCTCCTGCTTTTTCATATTTGGACCCTAGCAGTAAAAGACTGCACATTTTGCTTTCCTGTGCACAGGTTAAAAAATCTCATTTTAGGGTTTAAAGTTTTATTCTAACTCATATGTTGAGGTTCCTGGACAGTGTGGATTGTTTGTCGCAATATTTCATGAATGGCTGAGATATGGTTTTATAGAGAAAAAACATTTCATCCTGGAAATAAAACTATTTTTATACTTGCTTTTACAATTTTGCTTTTTTCATTAAATTATTATTTTAGTGTTATCTACACTGTATAGAACACTTACTGCTGTTGTACACTCAGCTTGATTGATAACAACCTAAGGTTAATTTTTTGCTTCCCATCATTTGAAAACTTGCATTATTCTTATCACTTGGTTATACATTTTTGGATACAAATTGTTGATATGGTTTTGCAAATAAAATATGTAGAGTATTTAGCTTAAGTTCATTTCATTTAGTGTTTTAACTTAAATTTTGGTGTTAGGTGGTGTATTTATTGCATTTTGGTGTTATTTCAGTTTTATTGTTACGTACTTTATAACCTTTGATCTAGTAATAATTATACAATTAGATATAAACTCGTATAAAAATTTGGCATAAGAACTATCCTAGTTAAAATTTTGATCATTCTGTTTATATCGTGGAGCAACATTTCACCTAGAATAAATATTACCATGAGTTTCAAACAACTGATAAAATGCACCTGTCCGTTTATTTTTCTTGCCAGAGTGCAACCAAACTCTGAATGTTATTTGTACAAAAGTACAAATGTACTAAATTTTGAGGCAGTATTTAGAGCACAGCACTATGAAGGCCATAGTATAACAAAGTTTGAAGCCAGAAAACTCTCAACTGAGAATAATTCTGTAATTTTGTTAATTGATAGGAAACCCCTATTGTAACAAAAACAGTAAATTCAAAGTGGTCATGAACAAGCCCAGTTCCACCTGTCCCCTTCCCCTTTCCCTCCCCGGCCACACTGAATTCACCAAGCATAGAAATTTATTTCAGGGACATCATTAAGGTTGTGAATCTTACCGAAACTCGCACTTACAAAACACTTTTAGTGTTATACCCACTCACAATCAGACTATGACGGTCTCTGCTATATAGGTCTATCTGACATGCAATTTCTCGATGCAAATTACACTTGAATAAAATCACTAACTGAAAATATTTTCGTACTCAAGTAAATCACTTTGCATAATTTAATTAAATGTAAATGTTTAAACTAAAATTTTTACTAATCAAAGTTTTTGAATGTAGCAGTAGCCCATTTTGCAGAAAATTTTGCACTTTTTGAGCACATGTATATATAAAACCTCACCAGTTGATAGCAATGATCTTTCTGTGGTAAACATCAACAAGTGACAAACAACATTGGTGCTACTTTCTTAGAACTGTCAAAATTTTGCCAACTTGTATAAAAACAGAGAGTACTAGGCAAATAACATTTAAGTCATAGTTTGCATGATAAGTAAGTTGTTACTGTCATAATATATGTAATCTCAGATTCATTTTTGCTGAATTAATATAATAGAGGAGATTGATATAATTTAAATTGTATAAGCAGTGATTGGATGTGGTGACATGTCCCATTTATGCTTATTTGTAGATGCAATTTGCACAGTCAGAGGTGTGTTGTGTGGCAGAGTGGCAGCATCGTGCGTGCTCGGTGGCCAGTCGCCGGCCCTGTGGATCAGCTGCTCGTCAGCACGTCCGTCTACCTGATGGACGCAGCACACTCGTTCAGGATCCAGTTGAAGAACCACCTGCAACCGCGGAAGGGTGCTGGTGAAGTGCTGAAACCCAGTCATGCAGATGTCTGGGTGGCAAAGACCTATCCTCGCTGGCAGTGCATTGTGCTGTCTGCTCTTCAGCAACTCCATCAAGTAAGTACAATTTTACTAACTTATTTTTACCAGTTACAGTACAGCACATAACTGACGGGGGCAACCCTGGACGTGGGAGAGGCCAGTTTCAAGGAAACCCGGGTTGATATTCAGTCATTAATTCTCTTATCCAAAGGTATGTTATGTCATGTGCAAACATCAGTTCCAAGTTTAAAGCTTAGGGCTGTCAAGCTAGTGAAAATTAATTCCAGGGATATTCCTGTCAGTCATTAACAGTTCCTGCTATATTGTTGTGGGACTGATTGTTTAATTTGTTCTCTGGTGCTGACAGTGCTACACTTATTAAGTCAGATTCCTGATAATATATATGTGATAAAAAATTAATTAAATATGTGCATGTAATCCATGCTATGACCCAATTTTAAAAACTTAATTATTTTGCAATAATTATCATTTAAAAAAGGTATGCAATTTGTGTCTGAAAATAGTTCATCTGCTGGCATGTTGTATTGTTATAGAAATCAACTGGTAAAGTCTCTCTGTACAGCAGTTTGGATTTGCGGACTCTGAAAGTGAAAACTAACAGTTTTGTGTAGAACTAACATCAGATCTTCAATTGTAATTATTTGTGTTTTTCTTTTAATTTTTCTTTTGAATTTGAGAATCATTAATTTCTTTTGTTTCCTAAAATTGATTTAGTTTGTGGTTTAAATAGTTATGGAATTGAATCATAATCGACTCTCTGGGTATCCGCTCACTCCTACTCGTATGTCAGTTGCATCAGATATTGACTGTATAGGCAAGGAAGTACAGTGGAACTGCGTTACAGCAATAGTTGACAATGGCAAAATAAATAATGATTTATTAGCGAGTTATTGTTATAACAAAATTTACCGTGCCCCATAATTTTTTTGTTATTGTATTTGTTATTTTAAATCCTGTGTTTAACAAATGCCGTAAACTACGTGTATGCAGCAACAAGTTAATACAAAAAATCGAGACACCTGACAGTGGCATTATGTAACGACCCGGCAGGCGCGACCTTGCTTTCTCCTCCAAGTTTGTGGAAGAAGCGTTAGAGAGTTAGTTGCCTACCAAGCAGCGTACTTCACTCTCTCTCTCTCTCTCTCTCTCTCTCTCTCTCTCTCTCTCTCTCTCTCTCTCTCTCTCTCTCTCTCTCTCTCTCNNTCTCTCTCTCTCTCTCTCTCTCTCTCTCTCTCTCTCTCTCTCACACACACACACACAAAGTCTGGAGATCACTGAACCACCCTCCTTTTCTTTCTACTCCTGTGTCTCGCCCCTCTGACCAATTCTCGTTCTCTCCTGTCTCTTGCCCCTCTACGCACTCTCCATTCTACTTCTGTCTTACGCCCCTCTGACAGATTCCTTTCTCATCCTGTCTCTCTCACTCCTCTCTTAGCACGCCACACCACACCTCTCTCTCTGTCATGCTCACAAATCAAACAGCAGATCAATAATACACTTCCTCCAGTCACGTGTGTAGACACAGTAAATGTTCGTAATGGGAAGGGCTGGCACTATTAACAGATGTTACTTTCCCGTTCTGTTCGAACCCGCGGACAACACACGTATCTGCTCAAATGGAAACAAATGTAGCTTCATGGTAGGTTAGAAAATATTTGGACAATCAGGAATAGTATTTTGAAGTAAATGAAAAATGTCAACATTGAAAACAGACATTTACAACAAATGAAAAACTTTAACCCACACAACAGTATGTAGGCTACTACCACAGCTGGTTGCCATTCCGAATTTGTTTTATTTTTCTTATGACCACAAAGTATATGAGTTATGGTTCCGTTTATTTTATTGGTGGTGTGGGGAACTCTAAGTTAAACGTCTTTCGTGAGACTTGATTGTTTTGCGGTTCTTCTTATGAGAGAGTGTTTTGATTATGCAGTAAAAAATTTTGTTTGTACGGAAATTAAATTAAATTTTAACTTTATTGAAAGAACTAAATGCGATAAATGTGTCACTGTTTGTACCAATGCGGGAAATATTCAACACAAATATTGTTGCATTTTTTATATAACGAACTACACTAAAAGGGTGTTTATTTAGGCCACGTACCTCGCATATGATTTTGAACTTTGTTGCAATGTCAAGTGTTCGTTTATTAGCACACTCAATAATTTAAAAAGAACTAAGGTTTACAAAAAACGTAACACATAAAGCTACGCTCATGATTTAAATCTGCTCAACATAAGCTGCAAAAAATTCATGAACCATCATAAACAATGTAACATTGTCTAGCAACTGTTGGACGTAATCATGCTTTTGCCCTTACACGCCTGGCACGTGGAGAAGCGGCAAGCGGCAGTCTTCCTACCCCCACAACATAGAAGGAGCGGTAGGCAGATAGCATCTTGCCACCCCTCCTACATTCCATAATACGTACCATTCTCCTCCACCCCCTCCTAGTCTATGTCCAACATACCTCCCATATTTCTTGTCCACTACTAGCTCCATTTCCGATCGTACCCCTCCTCCTTTCCTTCACTACAAGACCCACATGCACCTCTTCCCAAACTCCTCCATCTGGCGAGTGACGCCACGCGACACAGACTAACAAAGGCTGGCTAGGTGGTCGTCACTTGCGATGCGACGTGTTTAAAAAATTTTAAAATACGAGTTTACAGATGTTCATATTGCTATAGTGAAAGGCTTCATTAGAATTATAATCGAAATTAGGTACCTGTCAAATGATTGGGCAAATAACGGTGCATTTAAAAACTATCGCAATGGCAAACGTGATGCTATAGGCCATACTCGCAATAACGTGGTTCCACTGTATTTGTTCATACCGGTATTTATAAAAATTTGTATCAGCTCAGCATTAAATCCTCAATATTTTTTTGTTAACTTTTTGATGAATAACTGTCAAGCTATTTCTTACACCGTAAATTTACACATTTTAGTGCAACACAAGTTATTACGCTAAATAAAGTAGACTGAAATTGTTATTTAGGGTTGCCCTTCAACTAACATTTTCAGCGTTAACTCGTGTACCATGCCTTCTTAACTGAGAGTACCTTCGTGGTTGTTTCAGAAGCATGGTGCACTTCCAGACAACAAGGTGATATCATCAGAGCTGGCTGCCATGCCAGAACTCAAGAAGTACATGAAGCGAGTGATGCCGTTTGTTCAAGCAACCCGTGCGAAACTGGAAGAGATTGGGCTAGCTGCCCTCAACCTAACACTTGATTACAACGAGTTTAATGTGCTGGCAGAGAATCTGGTCTACCTGGAGAATACTCTGGATGTGAGTTGATCACTAATATACGAGAGGCCAGGTTGGCCGTTCATTAAGGTTGCTACCTGTGAGAAAGTATTTCGCATGTCTGAGTCCTGGAAGGGTGACCCAGGCGTGTACATCAGTTACCTTATGAGGTGCAAGCCACTGAAGCGGCATACAATCTCTGCATTGGTAACTTGCCTCAGTGAGACTTTAAGCAGTAACCCTATCATTTTATCTTGGGATGATAATATTGAAGGTGTGCTGAATACTCCTGTTCTGCTTTAAATATTTTGTATAAAAGTTTTAATACAGTAGAAAGATTTTGATGATGTTTTAACTACTATGACTTCAAAAGTACCGTGGTAGATGTGGTACCAGAAAATTAAAACTAATCTTAGGATGTGAAATGTCGCTTGAATGCGTAAATGCTGTTCATAATCATACGTCACTCGAGACCTGTTGACCCTTTCAGAATTAAGTGTTTTTATTGAAGCTTTGCTTGCTGTGTAGTGGTTGAAGTAGGTAGCACCCCTGCGTACACCAGTTCCCCCCACCACATCAATGCAGTTTTGATCAAATTGTTTCTCATGTGGCCGATGATGCCAAGGCAGCAGAGAAGGTAGGTTTTGACGTACTACTACATTCCATTGCTTCACCATGTCTGTAGAAGTGGACACCTATGTGTCCTATATTGAAGGAGGTGCCAATTCAGTGGGTGCTACTCCTACCCAAGGTTAAATACCCTAAATAAGAAGTTATTTACTTACGGCCACACGTAGTGCACCTGGAGTTTTGTCATGTATAGAGATGGTGTACCAAGTACTACTACAGTAAACTAATGGTTCCCAGGAAAAGGGGCTGTTATTTCGAGAGGGTCACTATTCCAGGGGTCTTAGAAT